>BQNB010066516.1:0-34534 GCA_026074375.1 Tanacetum coccineum
ATTATAATGCAAGTATACAGAATTATGATCTGTGGCAATGCTTGTGGTATAAAATGTAGTAACTGATTATATATATATATACACTGTTATATAAGGAAGCATTTGATTCTTTCATAATGTTTTATTGATTTGATAAAAGAAGCCATTTTAGGATTCTATCCCCTATGAGCGAAAAGCTTCAAAAGTTTTCATTGCTTATATAGATTTTGGTTTTCAAACTTTGTATTGTTGGAGTTTGATGAAATGCTTGTGCTATGTTATATACAATGAAGTAATTGTTGATATATGTGCACCGTTACATAAGGAACATTTGATTGTTTCAGTGTTATGGACAGAGCATAACTTGAGCTCATATAGTATAACAAGGTTATCGGTGGTCCAAATTTTGATTAAAAAAATGTCATTTTCACGCTCGAATCAGCAACCATCACAATCATAAAACTTAACTACATACATATTATCCGGTTAAAAAAAACTTGGCAAGGTGTATAAATTAGTCGTCAAGATCAATAATGATGGTGAACCTGTATTTACCATCATGTATATGTATTTACCATCATGTATAACCATAAACGACTACATAATATCAAGTTTCTTAATTCCTCTACACCACTGTATATAACCAATCAGAATTTGTCATCTTCAACCGATGTGGGACAAAAAAGTTAACACAAATTTTGGACGAAAGATGCTCAAAACAAAAAAGACACAACAGTACTCTATTCAAAATAATTTTTATACGTTTTATATATTGTTTCTCCTTTAAAGCTATGAGAAAACTAGTATAGTTCATAAAACAAACACATCCGCTGTAATTTTGTGAAGTAAATAAACTTGGTTGGTATAATAACGAGTAAAAAGAAATACTTTTGAGTAAAATAAATGACTGAAGTTTAAAACATTTTGAATTGTTGAAATTTGAAAGTAAACATTACACTATAGTAACAAGGGTGTTTATCTATTGCCAATGCGTACCAAGGAATATGAAATCGAGTTTTTTGTGAAATTTACGTATGAGTTCAAATACAAAATATCCTCTTGGAAGTGATGATGCTCGAGCCGATATTGAGATTAGTATTGTCATAGAATATATAAAAAAGCTCAGACAATATTGCCAATATGTACTCAAGTAGTTAATACCACGCCGTGATTTCGTAACTACTTATTGCAACAAGCTTAAAAGCTTAGGAAAGTGTCTTCAAGAGGCTGGAATATACCCATGCTTTCCCACTTATTCAGCAGACTTGTGATTTTAATGTTCATTGCTTTGTTAATTGTTATATTTGAATATTATCATTTGGTAACTTGTTTATTGATGTTAAATTAGCTAGTAAGCAAATGTTCCTTTGGAAGTTCTTTTTCCTAATATTTATTGCTTATAATGAAAATGATAAATGCACTTGTACCCAGGAGCCCACTGGAAAGGTTAGCTTCGTCCGCTATTCGTACCGCGAACACGTCAGATGCTAGTCTAATTTTGGTGCTCAGACGTGGCGGAAGTACTGCTACACTAGTGGCTAAGTACCGCCACGGATCTCAATTTTGTCAGTTGTGGTCCACCAGGGATGAGGCTATGTTAGGAGTGATTCACTTAAGTGGACAGCCAGCGACGATGCACCAGTTGAACTGTTGGGTTTTATAATCTAATTAACCATATTAATTATCCCGAGTACGCAGCGGAATAAATGATCACGTGTAGAACATAATAATTAACAAGATAGAAATCATGTACCTTTTAGCACGAAACGATACACCGTTTAAGGTAACCGTAAACACCGTCTTCTATATACGCGTGTGTATAATACAACGCTTGAAGCCACGAAGAATCAAAGATACGAATCCTCTAAGCTTCCACACACTATACGTTCTTAGCAAACGACGAGGTATGCTAGTACTAGTAGTGTATAACAAACGATAACAAGAATTTTCTTGTGTTGTTATCTGAGTAATAATTGACAAATAAGGAAATATTTTGAGTAAAACAAATTACTCTTGTGGCAACATAAAAAGGGCATGTTTTGCAAACCGAGTTGATCCATTTTACTCAAGCAATCGTTTGTAAAACGAGATAATGTAACCTGAAGTTGAAGTTATTTGTCATAAGTTATCTGAGTTAGTAATTATGTGGCCATATTAAGAGCTTCGACCCAAAAAGTTGATGGAAAGTTTGCTTAAAAAAGGAGGGTGCGAATGAGGTTATTAACTGTACGAACCATTCGTTCAGACTTCCCATGCTGTTGAGAGGTTTGGGGACACGAAAAGCGGAACTGAATTTCATTTTCGGCAAAAAAGGTGTGTTGGCGACGGTTGTCGAATTCACCACCATGATCACATTAGAATGACTTGAGTTCACACTTAAATTAAGTGCGGACATAATTACGAAATAACACAAATTTGGACATAACATCAGATTTATTAACCAAAGGATAAACTCAAACAAACTGAGAGTAATGATCTAAAAACAAGACATAATATTTAAAACATGAAAGACACAGAATGGGTGAAGTCCATACATACGAGTGAATAATGTCAAAACAAGAACTAATCACAAGAGCTAACAAAAGAAATCCTCACGTGTTTGCCAAGCTGACAAGCATGATAAAGAATAGGAGGCTTCTCTTTATTACACGAAATAAAGTTAGAAGAAACAAGACGACGCAGCACTTCACCCCCTGGGTGTCCAAGACGTTGATGCCACGTATGTTGACTAACAAGAAAAGCATGAGGGATAGGAGATGGAGCCGTGACAGGGTAAAGATCCCCCGTGCTGTCACACTCATATTTATCCTCAAACTTATATTTATCCTCTTTATTCCCTTCACCATTATCTCATCAAACTCATATTTATCCTCACGTCCGAGGTTGGTTTCGGATTCAAAAACCAAGGCAAGCTAATAGTGTTCTTTCTTATTTTCACCTAGGGTACAAAGAAGCACACTCGGAACGAGCCAAGCTAAACCATATACTCTCTAAGTTCGAGGCACATTTACCTAGCCCAAGTGATCTGCGTGAATTTGCATCAATACGGTCCTTGATGGGATCGACTATGTCATGCTCAAGGGATAAACAGCTGCCGGTGCATACCCAGAAGTCTCGGTTGAGTTGCTTATAAAATGATAATAGCAAATGCACATGTACCTACTAGCCCACTTGAAAGCTTAGCATTGTCGTTGTTCGTACCGCCAACACGTCACGTGCTGGTCTTATTTTGGTGCTGACACGTGGCGGAAGTACTGCTAAACTAGTGGCTAAGTAACGGCCGCGGGTTCCAATTTTGTCAGTTGTGGTCCCAGAAGTTAGGCGTAATTCAGTTGAGTGGACAGCTAGGGCGGACGAACCATCTAGACATAGTTTGATCTTCCGGGCTTGGTCCCGGTTTTGTGTGAGGGGTCCACTAAAGGTTTGAGCACTGAGTCAACCAAAGAAGCACTTGATTTTGGTACACAACACGCGAAAACTAAAGGGCTTTGTAAGGAAGGTGATGCACTTGTGGCTTTGCATCGTATTGGAACTTCATCTGTTATCAATGGAACAATAAATTGTTTGCAACATGTTTCAAGAATCAACTGTTGTATTAATTCAGGCATTGCTTATAAATGTTCCTTTACACCAACTGATAAGTCATTGAAACATGATGAAATTTAAATTCGAGAGAACTGATGTTGGTTATCGAACAACGAACGATAAATAAACACAAACAATAAAAAGAGATATCTGATTAGTCATTCCTAAAACCACGACCTTAGACATTTAGGAATACTCTCAAGTACTCGAGCATCCCCTTTGGTTACATCTAAATATAGTTACTGCTTTAGAGAAACAATCACCTACGGCTACTTGTTTATTATATGTAGAGCACAAACTAATTAAAGAGCCTTGCACGAGAAGAGGTTCTGTCCTTAAAGGAACATACGTGCTCTATACGCTGTGAGCCTCAATACGTAAAACCCCCAAGATTAATGCAGACTCTTGTTGTTTTCGTCTGCGAACAAACACAACACAATGATAATGGTGAACCAGAAAAACATAGGTTTGCAAGGCTTATAAGATAGCAAATATGACAGCATCTCTAAATGAGTTTTGTGTATACTATATATTTTTCTCCTTAGTACTGCACTTTATTTATATGAAAAAACTGTGATCCACCATGATCACAAAAGTGCCAAGAATCAAGGACGTGGGTTTGATGGTTTCAACACTAAGGCTGACCTCCAAATCACCCCCACTACTTTCCTTTTTTCTTATTTGACCAAGTCTGCCACAAACACACTCTTGTTAGTTACCGCATCATCGGCTTGTACCATGTGTCATAAAGGTTGTACATGTGGTTGTTGCATAAAACTGTTTGTACAGTCCTATCTATTACATGACTTCTCAAAAGACACTATAGAACAAGGGAGGTGATATGCACACCACATAAAGTGATGTGCACATCACAAAATCACATATGTAATGCATATGATACAATATTATATATGCATTTTTGTTGTGTGCACATCACTTTGTGTGGTGTGCATATCAACTCCCATAGAATAAGCCTTTCATATAATTATATTCTCATTTAGAAGCTTCCTTTTAAGCACCCACAAAATGTTACATTTTCTTATGTGGATATAAAAGAACTAGCCAAACTCACAAGTTTCAACATCATGGTTATCAACTTATCATGTTATTTTAAAATGTACCGGGTCGAAAAAATATAATAAAAGTAGACAGTTATGACGTGTTGAAAACTTGAAATGCTTGTGTTATGTTATATACAACCAATTTTAATGCCCGTGCACACACGGTACTTAGACATTTTGTTTTTTAAAACTATATGTATAATTTTTATTTTTTTTCTAGTTTTATAAGTTATGTTATAAAGTATTATCGAAATCTTATGAAGAGAATAGATTCATTAAATCTTTTATATTTCACGTAGTATATGAACTTGATGATGATTAGTAAATTTTTTTTATTTACCTGTTTTCTAACGCGACATTGTGAGCCAACTAACCCAGCGAACTACCCTGTTAGGTAGCCCGGAATCGTCTCAAGTGAACCTCCGATGTGCTTCGGTTGTACAACATGATTTCAGGCCGACAATGAAAAATCCACTAAAAAGTCTTCGGGTAAATTTGGGTTGTGATTAGATAATGGAAGTAAGAAATTGTTTACATTTGTTATATTTTAAAATATAAAGTCTAGAGGTATAAAGTTTAAGGTTATTTATGTATTTTTTAAAATTATAATAAAACTTGTAAATTTATAAATTTACGCTTTTAACTCTATATAATTTATTTAAAATTAAACCACTAAAGTTTTATTAATTATCTCCTCCTTTTTCAAGTTTTTGTTTTCACAAATTTGACATATATATTTTTATTATTTTTTTCTTCATCAGATTTCACCACCAAATCAGATAGCACGATTTTGCCTACGTGGCAAAATCAAGGGTTCTGATTGGTCTAATTGATTTCTCATAACATTTAATCTTATATAAAACTCTGAAATAATGTAATTTTTTATTATATAAAAGATGTAGTAAATGTTCATATATGCACATTGTTAGATAAGGAACATTTGATCATTTAATTATTTGAGAGTTTGTTATCGACTCAACATAACTTAAGCTTATCTATTTTAATAACCTTATGAGTGATTCAATTTTTAATAAAAGATGTCATTTTCACAAATAAAGTAGACTTGAATTGATAGCCATCAAAGTGACAAAATTTTAATCACATGTGTATTACAAAATCAAAAAGTAACAACTTGTATGAATAGACCGTGTGAAATTCATCGGTGTATAATCATCAAGGGCTACATAATAGTAATACTAATAATATCAAATTGCATAAACCCTCTGCACTATAGTATATAACTAATCAAAATTTGTTATCTTCAACCATTTTAGGGAAAAAAACTCACACAAATTTTAGACGAAAGATGCTCAAAATACAAAAGATACAACACTCTATAACGTTTTAAAGTAGTTTTTCTAATCAGTTTATATTGAAACCAAGATTGAGATTCTATTAAACTGATTTGTTGATTAATTGAAACCAAAATTGAGTTTCTTTGAAGCAGATCTGGTACAAGCAGATACCGATTTATAACAGTTGTTTAACTGTTTTTGCGTGTTTTCAGGATGACTAACACTCAAACTCCTCCTCATGCGACTACTGTTGTGATCCCAACCGGTGCGTCGGCTACCAACACATGGCTAAACAGCAAGAAAGCAGAAAAAGTCAATGGTCAAACATTAAGAAGGTGGGCAAGATAGATGATGTTCTTCTATCTCACCACCTTGGGTCTTGCACGGTTCTTGAAAGAAACTGTGCCTCATGCTGGTACAAAGAAGTTCGCGGTAGCTCGGTTTTTGGATTACAAGATGGTTGATTCAAAGAACGTGATAAGTCAGGTTTTTTTATGTCACAACTATGTTCTGAATGGTTTGATAAATCCTTTGTATAACGTGTACTGCAAGACCACGACTGCCAAAGAATTATGGGTGTCATTGGAACGCAAATACAAAACAGAGGATGCTGGTACAAAGAAGTTCGTGGTAGCTCGGTTTTTGGATTACAAGATGGTTGATTCAAAGAACGTGATAAGTCAGGTTCAAGACCTGCAGGTTCTGCTACACGACATTCATGCTGAGGGAATGACTTTGAGTGAAACTTTTCAAGTGGCTGCTATAATTGAAAAGTTACCTCCAAGCTGGGTAGAATTCAAAAACTACTTGAAGCATAAGCGAAAGGAGATGAGTGTTGAAGACTTGGTTGTTCGTCTACGTATTGAAGAGGACAACAAGTTGGCTCAGAAAGACACTTATGCACCTGATTCTGCCAAGGCTAATATGGTTGAGCATGCTGGGTCATCTTCAAGGTTTAATTCCAAGGGGAATAAGAAAGACAAAAAGAAGAATGACAAGAAGGGCAAAGGGAAGTCTGAGTACCTTGCTCCTAAAGCTGGGATTGTGAAACAGAAGTTCCAGGGGACTTGCTACAACTGTGACCAACCAGGTCACCGTGCTGCTAATTGCAAGATGCCGAAGCGGGTGAATCCACGTCAGGCAAATATGGTAGATGAGAATGTGGACATGATTGCGATGGTGTCTGATGTGTGTGCCATGATCTCTGAGGTTAACCTGGTAGGTACTAACAACAGTGGTTGGTGGATTGATACTGGGGCAACTCGTCATGTGTGTGCTGATAAGAGTATGTTTCACTCTTTCAGAGCGGTTGACAATGGACAGAAGCTGTATATGGGCAACTCTGCAACTGCTGATATCAAGGGTGAAGGAGATGTTATTTTGAAGATGACATCCGAGAAAGAGCTCAAGTTGACTAATGTCTTGTATGTTCCGGAGATTCGCAAGAATCTTGTGTCCGGTTGGCTGTTAAACAAGTTTGGTTTTCGTTTAGTCTTTGAGTCTGATAAGTTTGTTTTGTCTAAGAATCAAATGTATGTTGGTAAGGGTTATGCAGTGGATGCTATGTTTAAACTCAATGTAATGGTGGTCAAGAATGATATCAATAAAATGAACTCTTCTGCTTACTTGATTGAGTCTTCTAATGTGTGGCATGGTCGTCTTGGACATGTAAATTTTAATTCGATGCGTCGTTTGATTAAATTTAATAGCATACCAAACTTTCATATTGATTCTAAATACAAATGTGAAACTTGTGTTGAAGCCAAACTTACAAGAACTTCTTTCAAATCGGTTAAGCGAACAACCGAACCACTTGATATGATACACACAGACATATGTGATTTGAAATCACTACCCACGAAGGGTGGCAATAAGTACTTTATCACGTTTATTGATGATTGTACCAAGTATTGCTATGTTTACTTGTTGAAAAGTAAAGATGAAGCTATAGACAAGTTTGTTCTATACAAAACCGAAGTTGAGAATCAACTTGGTAAGAAAATCAAGGTTGTACGAAGTGATAGAGGAGGTGAATACGTGGCTCCATTCGCCGAGCTTTGTGCGAAACATGGAATTAGACACGAGTTCACTGCTCCCTATTCACCTCAGCAAAACGGTATTGCCGAAAGGAAGAACCGTACCTTGAAAGAAATGGTTACTGCCATGTTGATTAGTTCTGGTATGAGTCAGGACATGTGAGGGGAAGCCATTCTGACGGCTACATATCTTTTAAATAAAATACCTCGTAAGGATAAAGAAGAGACCCCTTATGAATTATGGATGGGACAAAAACCATCATATCAGTACTTACGAGTGTGAGGCTGTTTAGCTAAGGTAGCTGTGCCAACTCCCAAGGCCCAAAAGATTGGACCTAAATCTGTTAAGTATTGGACCATATAATGTGGTTTGTATATTCATGAGACTATGGTAAAGATCAACATTGATTATCGTTTTATTTACATGGAATTGGAAAAATCAGGATATACAAAAAGGAATACGGTAATGGAATCTAGGAATTACCGCTTCTTTCTTATTGGAAACTCATATTTCCTTGTTTATCTATACATACGCCTTAACGAGGGTTCTGCACTAAATTTTCTTTCTCCTTTTAGTTTGATTGTTGCTGAGAACCGAATTGTTTACTTCAGGCAAGTTGGACTAGCATTTGATGTTAAGT
The DNA here is from genome assembly GCA_026074375.1 of Tanacetum coccineum. NCBI lineage: Eukaryota > Viridiplantae > Streptophyta > Magnoliopsida > Asterales > Asteraceae > Tanacetum > Tanacetum coccineum. The sequence goes on from BQNB010066516.1 coordinate 8,598, forward strand.
TCTTTGGTACGGTGTAAATGCGTTGTTGTTTGAGGGGTATAAAAACTACTTCTGTTGCGTAGATAAAATAGTATGTGTAAGCTCTGAAACGAGTCCATTTTTACTCTGAAGAAGAACCAGTTCACAGTACTATGTAGCAGCAATCTTGCAAATTTCAGAAATGAAAGCTTTACCTACTACGTATGATTGATTTTGAATGATTATGTTTACAACTGTACTCTTGCACTCAATAGATAGAGATAACGACATCAATTTAATGTCAAAAATAGATGTTATAATGCTCGAAAGAACGTTTGTTCCGTCATCTGGAAAACAATAAAATTTGAGAATGGTTACACTTTTAGAATCTTCTTAGGATTATTATATGGTCCACTCATGCTCTTTTTGTAAATGACTCACTTGTAATTTGGTTGGCTAATTTTTTTAATTTAGTTGTGGCGATGTGGTCGAATTCGAAGATGGAAGTGGATGGATGTTATGGAAGCAAAGCATGACGGGTTGTCAAAAAGTAATAGATTTACAATGAAATGTATTACGCCTTTATCTTATCTTCTATCTATCTTTACTTATACTTTTTTGTCTTCTCTGGTAACTACAATTCTTTTTTTCAGGTGGTGATTGTAAGGCACATCTTGAAATGGCTCATTCCCTGACATCTGTTAGTCACATAGATGTAAAATTATTATGTTTAAACATTTCTATGGTTTAATTACCAATTTCCTTGAACATAACTTTCGAGAAGACTGATCGTGTTTTCAAACATGGTCTGTTCGGGCGTAATCTGTAGCTTTTGGGAACTCTAATACGTTTTGGAGTTTTTTTTTCTACATTTCAAATTCTATCCGCCGGTTTCGCGTGTAAGTCGGTTAGTATAACGTATACCAAAACAAGAACCGTTTTTATTGTATCAGAATACCTATAACCCTCAACACAAAGACGTGCGGAACACATGTAAATTGAGCTGCATGTGCGTGTCAATATGTGGTTAATTATGTAAAAGCTCAAAATTATAGTGATTTCATGTTGATAATGGCATGATCAATGATAAAACAAAACAATTCGTTGCTTGGATTTTGAATCAGACCAATTTATCAAAGTTGTTTTAACATTAGACTAAGCATTTTTTGGGCTCAAGGGGGTGTTTGATAAGCTATGAGTTGGGGCTTATGCTTATGTCTTATATATGCAGGCTCTATGGTTTTTAATATATCATAAGCGCATTAACGCTCACGTTTGGAGTGTTTGGTTTGCTTTATATTTATAATTTGATATCTTTAAATGTTAGGTTTAGTTTTAAAGTGATATAATGACTTTTAATAGACATGGGTGAATAAATATTTATTGTTTAGATTAACTTAATTAAAAGTAATTTTTGTAATGTATAATGTTACATAGTTATATATGCTCATCACTTAATACATATCAAATTTTTGTGGCTATCTAATACCCTCACTTATATATAACCGTAAGCTCTCTCAATATAAGCGGTAGCCAAACACTTTAGTATGAGCTTATATGACAAATATTAGCATATAAGCTCATACGCCCATCTTATACTTGTTTGCCAACACCCCTATAAAGGAAGTAGTTAAAATAACAATAGACTATAATTACAACTACCTCCACTTGTGTTTCACTCCTCTATGAATTTTTTACATAATTTATATATAAGGTGATCGATTTCGGAGCTATGTTTCTTAACTACTAACGAAAAAAATGGTTTTTAATTGGGTACAGATGTTGACAAAAGTAGTGTTTGTTGGAATTGGTTGATGATTTGTTTTATTTATTGGGATTTGATATTGGTGAAATCTGTTTTGTCAATTGCGAATGTGAAATTTTACTTTTGACCTAAGCATTATTGGGCTAAGGGGGTGTTTGACTAAGCTTATGAGTTGGGCTTATGCTTATGTTATATAAGCGGCTTATGGTTTATATATCATAAGCGCATAAGCTCACGTTGAGTGTTTGGATTAGCTTATATTTAATAAGTTGATAACTTCATATAAGCTTAGCCAAACACCCTATAAAGATGTAGATACAAATAAACAATAGCAAATTCCGCCTACACCACTTGGGTTTCACTCCTCTATGCAGTTTTACACTAATTTATATATAAGTGAATCGATTCAAGCTATGTTTCTAACTCTAAACGAAAAATGATTTTAATGAGTCAGATTTGACCAAAAGTATTTTTTTAGGAAATGGTTGTGACTTTGTTATATTTATGTGTTGATATTGGTGAAACTGTTTTGTAATTGCGCATGTGAAATTTTAGACATGTCATAGGAGTAAAAGTATGTTAAATGAAAAAGTATTTGCTAAATGGTGGTATTCGAACTTGATAAATGAAAATTAAATTTGCTTCACCATCACCCACATATTGATTTCATGATGATTGTTGTTTTTATATTGTTACTTCAAGATTACAGGATTTGAGTATATGTTGGGAGTAAACCATTACTCTTTTCCAAAAAAAAATCATCTGAAAATTATATACCTTCAAAAATTAAATGTTTAAATCTTATAAAAAAGTAATATTAAATGTTTTTTTGGTTATATAAGTTAGTGTATATAATTTAATTATTTTGAATATAAGTTTTTTCTAATTTTTTTGCATAAAAATAACAAAACTTTATATAAAAAGTATACTTTTTTAATATCAAAGTTTTATCAATACAAAAGTATACTCTGTTAGGATAAATAGTTTGAGAGGTGTTACTTTTTTTATCAGAAATGTAGACAAAAATATGTACGAAAATAGATTAGATGTCTATTGCATGACTATTTTTATATTCATATATCTAAAATATCACATATTAACGTAATAGAACAAATCAATCGCTTATATAAACATATTGAGGTATACTATACTTTTGTTAAATGCCATAAGATGTTACATATGTTTTGTGGATACACATTTTTTTATTTTGTTGTTAGATATTTTACTCTTTTCCAAACTGATATATTCTCAAATTTGTATATCATACAAAATTAAATATCTTTTATTGTGTTTCAATATTTATTTTCTATTTACGGGGCTAACATGTAATTTATTTATGTAATACCACAAATTAATCCCTTATAAAAACACTGTTAATGGTTTCTTAAGGCCTCGTAAATTTCACAGGTCAATAAACTAGTTATGAATATGTGAGTGATTCTATGATGTTGGCGCCCTAAAATAGGTAATTATCACATATACTCAAATAGGTCTTCGATTTAAATAAGATACTAGAGCTATTTTGATGTTTTTTAATAATAAATTTAATTTTGTTTCAATTCCATTGATTGCAGATAAATAAGTTGAAATATAAAGTTTTTGTAAAGGAAACTCACTTTGAGATTGATTTTAAACCAAAAGACATGGTTCGTGTTTGTTTTGATTTAATTTATTTTAGGGACTTTGATTGATATAGTAATTGACTTATGTGTTTCTTTAATTTAACATGTGTTGATACTTGAGTTGTTCTTACTAAATCGATTCTGATTTTTTTTAGTTTGTAATTAGAGGTAGAACTACAAATATGAGGTTGAAAGATTATACGATTATGGTACATATCTTTTTTTAGGATTGAATTTTTTTAAAGTTTTGTGGCTTACATGCCTTTTGTTTAGTTGTTATAGCAATAAACATTGTTATCACACTAAAAGTGATTTCCTATTCAGTTACCAATTCAAAACCTATGTTTTTCATTCCCACGATTCAAAACAAATTAGATCTACACTATATACCGATTCAAAACACCGTTATTGTTCAATTTTGTTTTTCTTTTTCTGCATTTGAACTAATTGATTTTTATTGAATTTCAAGATCTTATTATATCACACCTTATTTTGGAAATCTCAGGGTATGTGACTTTTAAAGTTACTATTATTTAGAAAAGTTATATGTTTAATGATTTAGAAAAGTTATATGTTTGATGATTTTGAAGTTGCTATTATTGTAATTCAGCTATGATTCAAAAGGACACTACATAAATGTTGGTGAAAAACTAAAGATACTCAATTTAGTGATTACTAAGGGACACCCAAACAAGGTACTCTTTGATATGATATATCTATACATTTGAGCTTTTCATTATATTATTTACCTTGAATGAATTATTATCAAATAGATAAAAATGTGGTAACATCTTAAGTGCATAATATGAGAGTTTTCTTTGCAAATTGGCCTCATGTTACTGTTAGACCAATATAGTATCTTTAGTTTAAAGGACTTATGTCATGATGTCATTTTGTTGTTTAACATCACGAAAATATATTGTCGTTTTACATCAGACACTTGCTTTAAAGGTTCTTTTATTTAATTCTTACATGTATCTTAAATCCATAATAATAAAAAGATTTCTGGCTGTTTTTTCTCTTTAGATTGCACTCACCTAGAGGCGTTAACATGGATCATGTCCTCTTACAGAAAAAGTTTTACCATGTTGAAATGTAAAGATGGTAAATCAACTGCATTTATCATTGGAATCATGGATCCTCATATTTTAAGGTTAACTAACTTATTTAATAACGTTTTTTCATAAAAAAATGTGGTGTGAGTTGTCTAATATTTAATTTAATAATTGACATTATTTCCAAAAGGTTACGCACAGCAGTCAAATTGATGGGATACTTGAAACAGTTGCACATAATAAAGATCATTCAAAACCTATCAAGGTAATATTCCAAGATATTTGTATGGTGTTCTAAAACTGTTGAGACAGAATGGGGTTTTGCAACTCTTGAAGAGGTGTTGGGCTGATTCCAAATAGCAACTTTAAATTGAAACCAGGAACACCAAAACCAATATAAAAATAAATACCACCATCACATAGAACACTTAAAAAAATTATTATCCACAAACTAAAGCAACATTAAACTAAAATATACAGAATATAAACATTAGAAAACTAAGAATCATAAGAACAAAACTAAGAAAAACAAAATATAAAATTAAAACGACTAAAATAAAAAAACAACACATACAGAAAAAAAGGAAGCTAGTAAGTAAATATCCCTAAAAAACAAGGATAAACAAACAAGAAAAAACACAAAATCAGAAAACTACGACACACAACCAAGTACATTGAAAAAAGAAAAAGACTAAATAACATAAAACAGTAACAACACGCTTAGCAGAAACATGAACAGTCCTTAGACCTCCCACCATCCATAAAAAAAAGCTCATCGCCCCACGCATCACAAACCCCCACCACGCTCAAAACAAGCATACAAAAACAAAAGAACACGTACCAACAAGACCACAGCCGCGACCGCCCTCACCTGACCCCCCACCGTCACAGCACACTAATTAACCACCCAATCAAACCCACCCCTCCACCCCCAGCCCCCCAGCCATGCACAGACCACCACCCACTACCAACTTAAAAATCCCCCCCCCTCCCTGCTACCACCCCCCCCACACCTCACGCCACCCCCCGCACTCCTCCCCCCCACCTCAGCTCACAACTCCATCCAACCCACCCCCCCCATTGCCCTCGCCCGTCCACCCCTTCACCCCCCACACCACCTCCACCTAGACCCCTACCTCCCCCCACAAATCACCTCACCCCCCCCCCCCGCCACCCCCGCCCCGCCCCGCATCGCCATCCCCCACCAATCAACCAAACCACACGCCACAACCCGCTCCCCCCCCCGCCCCTCCCCATCCCCCGCCCATCAAACACTCACCCCCCCCCCACAAGGCCAGCACCACCCCTCCCACCTACGACTCAACCCACTTTCCACAAACCCACCACCTACCGAACCCCCCGCCCAACTAAGTCTATCACCACAAAGCCCCCGACCCACGCACCGACCCCCCCCCCCCCCCACCCATCCACATAACAATTCTCACTCGTTCCCACACCACACCCCCCCACCCCCTCACCCCCCACCCCCTCCCCGCCCCCAACCCACCCCACACACTACGCCACCCATCCGCCGAACCCCCCACCCCCCCCCCCCCCCCCCCCAACCCCCCACCCCACCACCCTCCCCCCACGCACACACCCCCCACCCTCACCCCCACCACCCGCCCCCCCCCCCCCCTCCGGCACCCGTCCCCCCCCCCTCCCCCTAAACGCCCACCACCCCCCTCCCACCCCCACCCCGCCACCCCACCTCCACCCCGCCCATCGCCCCCTCCCCCCCCGCCTCTCAACGCATACCTCTCCCCCCGCCCCCCCCCGTCCCCCTAACGCCCTACCCACCCACACGCCGCCTAACCGCTACCCTCCCCCCTCTCCCTCCCTCCCCCGCCACATCGGCTCCCCACCCCCAACCCTCCATCCCCACCCCGTCCTCAAACCCAAGGACCCTACCGACACCCCCCCCCGCACGCCCGTCCCTCACACCCCCCCCACCTCTCAACACACCGCACCATCACCCCCCCGCGAACCCCCACCGACCAGACCTCCTTCCCACTGGCAGTCACTTCAGAACGCCCCCGCCCGGTCGCCTCAATAGCGGCACCCACCCACACCTCCCCCACACCGCGCCACCTCGCCCCACCCTGGAACGCCCCCCCGCGCCACCCCACCCCATCCGTCGTTTCACACGCACACCCACCCACCCGCCCCACCCCCTCTACACCTAGACCCGCCACCCATCATCACCCTCTCTTTCGCCAAGACCGGCCTCCCCCCCCCACCCCATGAATCCCTAGCCCCCCTCCACCCCCAACTGCCTCCCACACCTGGCACCCCCAGAACTTTCCCTCCCAAAACCACACCTGCAACCCCGCCCAAGACCTAGCAACTACACATATCTAATACCCGATACACACCAGCCCCCCTGTTCCAACTAAACACCCACTCCCCCCAACCGACATACCACACCACCACCACCCTCACCAAATCGCCCCTCTCCGCGCCGCCCTTTACACTGCCCGTACCCAAATCCCCCCGCAGTACCCCCTCCCAAGCGTCCCGCCCCTACCTCGACTTAACACAACAGTAACCCTCTCCTCCCCCTACGCATCAATGGCGCATAACCGTCCCCCGACCCCCACCCCCCCCCCCGCCCCCTCCGACTCCACAACCGCACCCCCCCCCACCCCTAGACACCGCACCCCCACAACAACCCAATCCCCACTTCGACCGACCCTGCCCCCTCCCCCCCCCGTACCGCCGCCCCACGCCCAGTATACCCAGAACCTCAGACTCGCAACCCCCCCTACCCCCCGCACACCCCCCCGCCGAAGACTAGTCCAACACTGATCCCCCCATGATCCACCCACCACACTAACCATACCCCCATCACCCCACACCGCTGAACCCTCAACCACCCCCACCCGCCCAGCACGCCATCCCCCCACCCTCCCCCCCTCTGACACCGAACTCACCTAACAACCTCCTACCACAAATACCTCTCCGCTACCAAAGCCACCCACCCCGTAAACTCAACCCCCCCACTTCCCCGCCCCACTTCTCCTTCCTCTACCGCCCCACCTCCCCAGCTCCTGTCTACCCTCACCACCCACCCCCCTGACCCAACCCCACCCTACCCACACCCCCCACCGCCGCCGCGGAGTAGCCCGAGGCCCGCCCCCTCCCCGCTCATTTGCCACCCTCCACAGATCAGCACCACAACCCACCACCCCGCCTGTGCCCCACCAACCCCTCACACCCCTGGCGCCTTCGACGCAACCACCCCACCGCATCCCGTCCGACCCGCCACCCACCCCACCCACCGGGCCCCGGCCCTTTCCCACGCGACCACGTTCCTTTGCGCCACCCCCTAGCCACCCCTCTACCACTCGCCCCCAGTAGCCCCCACCCACTATCCCCCACCCCCAAGCTCCCCCGCCCGCATAACGCCATCCTCCCCCCCCTTTGGTCAATCCCATCCCTGCCACCCCCCCGCCCCACGCTCCCTCCCCTCACTCCCCCCCCCGTCACCTCCCACCCAGCCACTGCATAACCCCCCAAACCGCAGCCCAACCCTCGCCCGTTACCTCACCCCACCAGCCCCTCGCACCACAACCCGTGGCCCACGCCCCGTCCCAGTGTCCCCACTGCTCCCAACGACCCATACACCCCCTGGTCCGCCCACCACTAAATCCACCCACCCCTCCCCCCATTATGCGCCTACGCCTACTGAGCAAACCCCCGCAACCACCCCACCGCGAGAATCCTCACCCGCCCAACCCCGCCGCCCCCACACTGACCCCTACATAGCGCACCCGTAACTCCGCCCCAACCGCCACCTAGCACGCCCCCAACCCCCGAGGGCGCCCCTGCCCACCACCACCTCCGCCTACCCCCAACCGGCTCACCGCGCCCCCCCGTACCCACAGGGCCTGCCAGCCCAGCACCGACATCAGAACCACAAGCCCCCAACACCATACTCACACCCACCCACCAACCCCCCCTACGCACCGAATCACCCCCCCCCCCCCCACATCCTACAATCTAGTAAAACCACATATCCACAATCCTCCCTCAAGTCCGCCAGAGTAAAAATATAAACAAACCACCCGCATCCCCATCACCGACCCATATCCTCCCGCCCCCATACGGGACGCCAACACAACCGCCCTTAACCATCCACCCCACCTATCCAACCACCACACCGCCCCCCCAGCTCCAACCCCCCAACAACCTCATCATCCCAGATCAACCCCCCCGCCCACCAGTACCCCCCCCCCCGCGCCCCCCATTACCACCCGCATCCCTAAGCTCACCAACCACCAACGGCCATCCATCCAACATCCAGCCCCCACCCACCCAGCTCAACCCCCCCCAACCGCCCTCAACCCACTGCCCGCCCCCACACCATCTTCAACCACGTACCCAAACTCCCTCCACATCCCACCGCCCGTTGACCCCCTCCAGTCCACCTCCCACCCCCTGTCCCCTCCCCAAACCACCCTGCAATTACCCCGCCTCCCCACGTCGTCAAACCCCCTCGACACTCCGCCCCCCCCATGAACCCCCCCTCCCCCCCCCCCCCATTAACCCCTCGCTAACCCAACAATACCCCCCCCCCCGCCCCCCACCCCATCTAGACCCCCCCCTAGCCCCGCAACCCCTCCCTTCCCCCCACCCCCTCACCACCCCTCCACACCACTCCCCGACCCCCACCACCCCACACCCATCCAACAACTGCTACTACTACGCGCCCCTCTGACCCCCCCCACCCTCCCCGCCCTCCCCCAACCCCGACCCCCCTAACCTCTACCAAACTCACCCAGGACCCACCCCATCCCGGCAACCCCCAACCCACACCACAACACAATCCCACTCCCCCCTGCGGCACCTAACCCCAACAACCCCCACCCCCCTCCCTCTCCCCAAGCCCCCATCCCCCCACCAACACCCACCAAACCAACTTCCCACACCCAACCCCCCCACCCCCCCCCCCCCTCCGATCGACCAACCCCATGCCCACCAACCCCCACCCCCCACCGACGCTCCCAATGTCCCCAGTGCAGAGCCAAACCCGCCAACGCGTGCCCACACCCAAACCACATAATTCGCCCACCCCCCATCCCCCGCCCCCACAGCTGCCTTCCCACCGCGGCCGATGACCACGTAGACCCAGTATATATATATCATAACAGTAGCCAAACTCGTCAACATCGTCCAATCTCCCATACGTCTCATAAACGCTTCTTTATAATGACCGAGTACATCGGTCTAACAAAGACGACACATGACCAGCGTACGCGAATTAGATGCGTCATCCCTAACAACGCACCGAGTGACAAAAGGGCATGCAAACACACGGTGTGGCTTCATTAGTGGGAGCGGGTGCAAGTAGCTCAGAACAATTAGGTGTGCACAGACTGCGGCGAAGGTGGAGGAGGAGTGTAGTTGGTGTAGGTGGTGTAGGGCGTTGTCCGGAACGTCACCTGAGTGTGTGATTGATGGACGCGGAGCTGTAGACGGAATTAATGGAGCGGTGTGAATTTAGTGGAAATAGGACAGATGTGCATCGTCCAAAAAATCAAAGGACGGTGTGTAGTGGAATTTGGTGAGGAGGGAAACAAAAACACCTTATCCATCAAATGATACATGACGGCGACAAAGCAAATTATAATAGTGTTTATAAGAGTCAAGGCAACGAAGCCAAATTATTGGCACATGTCCCGAAAATATGGAAGGTGTGGCACGTGGTCCAAGTTTGTGATTTGTATCTTAAAAGAGTTGGATAACAAAGGCATCCAAAAACACGAAGGACACTATAATCGGGTTGCGCACCAAATAGGCGGGTAAAGGGTATCTCGTTATTGATGGCACGGGAAGGTAAAATATTCAATAAATAAACTGCCATATTAAGTGCCTCAGTCCAGTAATTGGGTGGTAAATGTGCTTGAAACAATATCAAAGGTACGAAAGATTATTATTGTAACTGATCATTGTTCAAATTTTCCAATTTGTTGTGAGGTGTGCTGGGCACGAAAATCTAAATTGGATACCGTTATCGTTAAATGTTTATTGAAAAGGCATGAATCAAAGTCCCCACCATTGAACACACTGAAATGCGACATTAGAGAAAAAATTTGTGTCTTGGTATCCCAAAAACAATTGATACAATATATAGGAGTGTACGGACTATTCTAGAATACGGGCTTGAGCCCAATACATAATGACCATTAATTTTACTGACATAAATAACTTTGAATGACATAAATAACTTTGACTAATCATATATAATTGACTTTGACTAATCATGGACTAACAATTTTATCCTAGTCTATTAACATTGAATATGAATTCATCATGTGGATATGAAGTATGTAATTCACAGTAAAGCTGTTTAGGACTCTAAACAATAGTGATGACTGATCAAAAAGAAAGCAGGGTATGCAAAACACTCATAACCGACAATGCATACTGACCAACATGCCCCGAGCCAGTGACAATGCTTGGAAGGCAATAAATAATATAACAAGGACACAAAGTAGTTAAAAAGATTTTATAAGAAGTATGGATTTACAAGTGACGAACTATACAACCAAAAACATCAAGATCAGCTTCGGCATGCCATATAAATGAGTAACATCACCCGAATAGCACTACCATCATATATTGTGAAAACTCAAAAGCTTGAGCATGTTGGAAATGAACAAATATAAAATTATATCTGTTCTGAGAAAATTATTCCGTGCCATAAGGGGGACGCACACGTAAAAATGAAGAACAACATATATAATATATTCATGTAATATCTTAAAGTGGTTTAAACAAACGATAGTTAAAAGTTGTAACAGTGAATAAAAATTAGGTTAATAACAGTTAAAGGACTAATAATTCAAAACCGAGAAAAAAAAGTTTATGGTTTTCCTTTCTTTCCTTGGGGCCGGTCGAAATACCCAATACTCCAAGAGAGATGGATTGCTTGCATGCTCGACCAAGTCAAGGGGGCAAAAAAGAAAGGAGGACATAGGGTCAATTTTAAACTCATAAGATGCACTCCTAAAATTCTAAATACTTCTCTTTGTCTCTTCTTGGTGTTCGACCGGCATCCAAACCCCACAAAGGGTTTTCCCGGTATTTCTTTTTTTCTTAGTCGAGAGATCAAACAAAACAACCCTTTAGGGTTTGTTTTTGCGACTATAATCTCAAGAAAAGGTGGTATCGTGTTTGAATGATTTCAAAGTACGAAGTGAATTGTTGGTTTAAACACAACTAGTACAAGCATACTACTTTGTTTGCTAATGAACGTATTGGTGTGTGTAGACTTAGAGGATTATTCATTTGATCCTTTAGGTGGTTTCGCGTGGTATAATACACACTCGTATAATGAGGACGTGTACTGATTATATTGCTAATAGAGCAGTCTACACGTTTCCTTGCTAAAAAGTACATGCTTTTTAATCCCTTGTTATTATAAGTTAAATACGTGTTTGATCTTTCCGCGCGAACATCGTGATATGTTTAATTGTTAAATTAGATCTAAAATCCCAACAGTGGCATCACGAGCCATCATATGGTAATTTAGTAATTACAGGACAAAAATTAATTGGACAAACAAATTAGGGTTCATGATTAATTTTTTTTAAGACACTTGGGCGGTTATATCATCAAGATTCTATCTTTATATCATCAAGATCCAATTTTTATGTTATTAAAATATAATTAGAGACATTCAAGGTTGTAATGCAATTTTTTATGAATAAAACTTAATGGTGTTAAAACATTGTAAATTGATACGTGTTTTATGTAGATTAATTGTTAATTGCATCCATGATAAATACATGCAATTTTAATTTATCTATATAAAGATATGAAGAGATATTATATTTTAGAATTGAATATATGATATTTATTATTATGGTATGGAGAGATGTTAATTATAATATCTAACACTACACAGTTACTTCAACACATACTACTGACGAGTGAGACGATGTAGGGTATAAGGCAGATAGTCTAAGTCAGTGTACCCAGCACAATCCAGCAAAGGGCAACAAGCAAGTTCACATGATAAGCATTTACACCAACGCACAGGAGAGTACAACACCAAACCACAGGAGCTTGATCAACACAAGCACAAACCAGATTATGTTTGTCTAGATGAAACATCCAGACCTGCATAGGAGGGTTTCCGAAGGGGGGCAGCACCATATGGCACTAGGTGTGTTATTTCCATGGTTTAACACTGAACGAACATATCCATGAATTCCACAGAAGCCACAATAGAGTAGTAGTAGTTCAGCAAGGTATGTGTCAAATAGGGGGATGCCAACCAACAGAAACCTACCACCAATACACAGACATGTCAGGGAAAACATGGCATCACACCCAACCAGTAATCAACATAGAGATGACCGATAGGTTACACAAACATTACTTCAAACAACAAACAACATCAGACCCAGAACAAATAAAAGCCAATAACAACGGGGGAGGACCAACCCCCGCCCCAAACAACAAAGACATACAGCAAGATTACCAAAAGTGGCAATCATCACCTAACAACAGCGACCGAAGATTCACCATGCACACACCCACCCATACATCAGGTGCCGACTTCAAGAACAGACCACTCAGACAATAAACCCTACAGATAAACCCAAGCACGTGCCCAACACAACCAAGGCCAGGACAGCAAAACACGAAACATGCTCTTTCGTCCAGCACACACACAACCACAATAACCAAAAACCCAACAACACCCCACATCATCAACCTCCCACCCCCAACTCCCCAACCCCAAACATAGTAACTCGCACCACTCCAAACCCCGCTCGTGCCGACAAGGCCATGCTAAATGTTGTCACCACGATATACACACAGAGCACCAGATGTGATCACAAAGAAACCGGCCTTACACAATCGAATATTCAGACTGGCAGTAGAGTCGTGAGATTTAATTGCCGCCTATCTCCAAAAAAGCCTATTGTATAAGGCTTACGCAATCGATTACATCGATGAATGTGGCCGGAGTTTATAGGACGAAGGAGCCTTATATAAATATATGCATGTTTTAATTATTAGATAATTAGGATCATTATGAATATTTGCATGACTGAATTAGTTTTATGTTTATATTATTTTTATTTTAAGTATTGGACTTGTGAGAAAATAAAAAGGGTTTTTCAAAAATAAATATAAACATGACTAATTATTATGAAATCAGATTTATTATGGACTATTTATAGTTCATAATGTGTTTTCCAAATTAAAGTTTTTATTTTAAATGGTTAAAACTGGACGATATGGACTCATGAGAAGTACGGCTCATCCACTAGAACAAACTATAAGAGAAGTTTAAAAAGGATTTTCCTAAAGATTTTAGGTTTTTAATACGCTTCGCGCTGACATGATTCTCCGCTTCTTTGTGCGTTCGATTGGAGTTACCGTGAACCATGGCATGTCACTACAGTGTCATTATTAAAGTTTTAAAAAAAAACAAAAAAAAAATCTCCTCTTTGTACAGGTTTTTGACCATTCTTTAATCTTTATATTTGGAAACACGTTGAATCGTCAATTTTAAAAGGTAACACTATGTATACATTAGATGTATAGAAAATATGTGATACCGTAATAAATAACTTAATTGAGTAAAGTTTTTATTAAAATCTATGATACGAAGATGTATGCATGCTTCTTCGTACATATTTGTCACGAAAATTAAAATACCTTTTTTTAAATAAGTTATTGTCATCCAATTCGTAAAAACACTCGTAGATGCTTTTTACTATGCGTGAGACGTATGTAGATCGTAATCCCAAGGTAATTATACACTGTTACATAATCATAGTTTTTGATTGGACGACTTAATCGGTTTATTGGTGAGACCTTAAATCGAGGCATAGATGGGATAAAACATGCTTACTAGAATATTATTGTAATAAAGTAAGTCCTATATGGTTCTAGAAATTGCACTGGTGGCAATTATTGATCGTCAATTACCTTTATAGTACACCATCACTAGCAGATCAACTGATGTGGTGGTGGTACATCAAGTAGGATCCTAGTCTTTAGAAAATTAATTGTTTATTTGATTAAACATGGGTAGTTAATTTTCTTTAAGAAGTTTTATCGAAAATACTAATTCTTGAACTTTAACTATGTTTTGTAGATGACACAACCTGTTCACAACATAAACATTCGGCTTTCAAGTCGATGTTTGAAAGAGAAAAACTTTCTGGAAATAATTTTAATGACTGGTTTCATCAACTTAAGTTAGTCTTGAGAGTTGAAAAGAAAATGTATGTCATTGAACACAACCTACTTTCTAGTTTAACCTACGATTTGAGTACTTGCGCAGTGGAATGCGGTATATGATTCATAATGAGGTAGCTTGTCTTATGCTCGGAAGTATGACTCCTGAACTTTAAATACAATTCGAAAATTTCTCACGTTATGAAATGCTTCAGGAGCTTAAATCTATGTTTGAAGAACAAGCTAGAGTGGAGTGGTTTGACCTGATCCAAACTTTCCATGCTTGCAAACAGGATGAGGGAAAACCAGTTGGCCCATATGTCATTAGATGAAGAATTATGTGGAACTGGAATGTCTTGGTTATGTGCTCCCACAAGAGCTTAGTGTTGGTTTAATCTTGAATGGCCTCACTACAATAAGCATAACATGGGGAAGACAGTTGGTGAACTACATGCTATGCTCATTGAGTATGAAAAGGGTTTACCTAAAAAGGCTGAAACACCACAAGTAATGATGATTAAAGTGGTAAATCTAGAAATCCAATAAGAAATCGCTTAAAGCTAAAGGTAAGGGTAAAGCTAATGGCAAGGGAAAGGATAAACAAGTTTATATCCCTAAGCCTAAAAACCCTAAGCCTTCTGCTAAAGAGCACCCAACTAAGGATGACACCTGCCACCACTGCAAGGAGGTGGGTCATTGTAAGAGGAATTGTCCTGCTTACCTTGCTGAGTTGATTAAGAAGAAGAAGCAAGTTGGCACTGCCAGTTCTTCAGATGTCTTCATAATAGAATTATTTTCTTTCCCTACTAAATCCTGGGTGTATGACACTAGTTGTGGTACTCATATTTGTAACACAAAACATGGTCTTGGAGGAGTAAGAAAGCTGAAACAAGTAGAAGCTATTGGAAGTTTTGACTTAGTTTTGCCTAATGGCCTTGTGATTTGTTTAGACAATTGTCATTATGCACCTTCTATAACTAGAGGTGTTGTTTCAGTTCACTGTTTGGTAAAAAATAGATTTGTCTAGTGTTTTACGGATTTTGGTATTTCAATATCTAAGAACAATGTTTATTATTTAATGCTATTCCCAGTAATGGTATTTATGAAATTGATATGCATGATCTTGTACCAAATGTTAATTCTATTTATAATGTTAGCACTAAAAGAGCCAAACATAATTTGGACTCAACTTATCTATGCCACTGCCGTCTTGCTCATATAAGTAAGAAAGGTATTGAAAAGCTACAACAAGAAGGGATTTTAAAATCAACAGATGATGAGTCATTTGATCAATGCGTATCTTGTTTATCTAGTAAGATGACAAGGAAATTGTTTCCACATCGTCTCTAAAGGACGACTGATCTTCTTGGAATAATACATACTGATGTGTGTGGTCCACTTAGACATGTGTCAAGAGAAGATGCTAGCTACTTCATTAAATTCACAGATGATTATAGTCGTTATGGTTATGTTTATCTTCTTAAACATATACATGAGGTCTTTGAAACGTTCAAAGTGTTTAAAAATGAAGTGGAAAATCAACTCGGGAAGACAATCAAGGACTCTTGTGATTGACTCATGTGGTGAATACATAAGCCAAGAGTTTAAAGATTATCTTAAAGCTTGTGGAATTGTCCAACAACTTACTCCTCCTTACACACCACAACATAATGGGGTGTCTGAAAGGAGAAATCGTACTTTGTTAGACATGGTTCGATCTTATGATTGAATCGTCACTACCTCTGCCTTTAATCCTTTTCGGGATTATGCTCTAGAGTCCTTCAACAGCATTCTCAATAGGGTTCTTAACCAAGAGGTTGATAAGACTCCATATGAATTATGGTATGGAAAAGTTCCTAATCTGTCTTACTTAAAGGTCTGGGGATATGAGGCGCTTGTGAAGGGGGGGATACGCCTGAAAAAACTCCAAACAATAGATCATGTTAAGTGTATCGTTATAGGATACCACCAAAGAGGAAAACAATGGGTTACTATTTTTACTTCCCACCTGGAAAAAAAATAGTTGTTGCAAGGTATGCTGAGTTCTTTGAGAAAAATCTCATAACTCAAGAAGTCAGTAGGAGGGCCATAGATCTCTGAAGAGATTCAGATGAAGATAATCACCTTTTTACATCACTAGCGAAATTCCTATGGGAAGGTTGAAGGTTTCTGAACCACTCAAGGTGAAGAGATTCTGATTCGTAGGGCTGAACAGGCACACGTCGAGATCCAAAATCGTTTATGTATAAATGTAGAGGGCGCAGGGAGCATAGTCTAGGGGATCTCAATGAAACCCAACTAGCTATAAAGCCGCCAATGTGGGATTCAGAATCTAATAATGTGGATCGATGCTACGAAGCAAATATACAATCCATGATGGACAATATGGTATGGGTCCTGGTCGATCTTCCTCCTGGCTGTAAGACCATTGGGAGTAAGTGGATTTTTAAGAAAAAGACTGACACGGATGGTATTGTATACACCTATAAAGCTCGTCTTGTAGCAAAGGGTTATACTTAACTCTACGGGGTTAATTATGGAGAAACGTTCTCACCCGTCGCTGACATTAGAGCTATTAGGATTCTCATATCTATAGCGGCATACTATGATTATGAGATATGGCAAATGGATATAAAAACATGCTTCTTAAATGGTTATCTTGATGAAGACATTTATATGGTGCAACCTAAAGGTTTTGTTGATCCTAATCATTCTAGAAAAGTATGCAAGCTTCAAAGATCCATTTATGGTCTTAAGCAAGCATCAAGAAGCTGGAATAAAAGATTTGATGATGAAAATTTCAAAAGGTTTGGATTTACTCAATCTTGAAGAGCTGTGTATATCAAAAGGCTAGTGGGAGTAATGTTACATTCCTCATCTTGTATGTTGATGACATAATCATCATGAAAAATCACATTCCAAGTTTACAAAGTGTAAAGGATTATCTTAGAAAGTGTTTTGCTATGAAAGATTTAGGGGAAGCAGCATTTATTCTTGGAATCAAAATCTATAGAGACAGGTCAAAGCATTTTATTAGACTTGGTCAAAATGCTTACATGGATAAGATCTTAAAGAGATATAGAATGGATAATTCCAAATGTGGTCATATCCCCATGCAAGAAAGACTTGACTTGAACAAAACACAAGGTGCTTCAACACCTGAAGAGGTGAAGCGTATGCAAAATGTACCTTATGCTTTGGCTGTGGGGTCCATTATGTATGCTGTAAGATGCACTAGACCTGATGTTGCGTTCACGCAAAATATTACCAGCCGGTTTCAACAGAATCCTGGTGAATGTCACTGGACTGCTATGAAAAATATTCTTAAGTATTTAAGAAATACTAAAGATATGTTTTTGTGGTGGAAATTCGGAAGCTGAACTTCGAGTTGATTGCTATTGTAATGCTGGATTTGAGACCGATATAGATGATATGAAATCTTTGACAGGATACGTTTCGTTTTGAACGGAAGCGCAGTAGACTAGAAAAGCTCTAAGTAAAGTACTACTGCAAAGCCAGCTACATAAGTTGAATTACATAGCTGCTTCAGAATCAAAGATGGAAGTTGTTTGGACTAGGAAGTTTATTTCAGGGCTTGGTATAGTACCAACAATAAATGAACCAATTAAGATGTTTTGCGGCAATTCAGCCGCACTTCTTTTTGCCAACAAAATGGGAGTTCAAAAAGGCACCAGACACTACCATAAGAGATATCATTATGTTCGTGAGTGCATTACACTACACGAAATAAGATTCCTTAAAGTTCACATAGATGACAATCTGGCTGATCCTTTTATGAAGGCTTTACCTAAAGGAAAGCTTACTCAACATGCTAGGAGCATGGGACTTCGTTTAGCTAGTAGTTTCATGTAGATCTGTGTTTAGTATTTGGATAAGGGATGTTTGAACAATTTATTTTATGATAATGATACTTGGTATTCTGTTATACATATATCTTAAATTGTGTCCTATATTTGCATGTTTAAATCCGTGAATAATAATAGTTATTATTCTAAATTAATCCGTTGTCGATTAACAATATGGGAATATTGTTAAATTAAGACAATTCTGAGTGATTGGTGATATTATTGATATTAAGGATGTGTCCACCAAACTCACATGATATTCATAAGATGAGTATTGGATTTCCCCACAACAAGAATATTACTTTATGGATCGTCGTCATTAAGTAAATCTTGTAAGTGATTTTATTTACAAAATCCTTAGACTTGAGATGCAAGTAGGTCTTGCATATGTGGATAATCCTTCTTGATCTAGTCTAAGTTATCCTGAAAAATGGATAACTAATAAGGGCTATTTCAGAAGTGATTTTGAAACATGATGACTAGGCACTTGTAGTCAATATAGAATTTGTTCCTTCAAAGGTTGAAGAATGATGCCACTAGGCCCCTCGTAGAATTAATCAGATGTGTGTATGGTCGTACCCAAAAACTCATGTAGATATGTCTCATTGATTTTTGGTAATCTTGATTAGTTACATATACGAGAAACAGAATCGTTAAATAATGGAATGACATTGATCCATATCCATTTTTAACACGGTATCAGAAACAAAGGGATTGTAAATTCATAAATCATTTTGTCCGTGTTTTGAGAAACCACACTCGGATGTTTCTGGGAGCATTGGCGTGTTGCTAGACGCTTACCAATGTTATTATATAATTTATACATGTCTAAGTGGGAGCTGTTGGAATATGAACAAATATAAATTATATATGTCTGGAAATTATTCGAGCCTAAGGTATATTAATTAGTGTTTTAACAAACGATCGTTAAAAGTTTAATAAGAATAAATATTAGTCGTTAATAGTTAAAGGACTAATATGCAAAATCGGGAAAAGGAAAAGATTTGGTTTGTCCCCTCTTTTCTAACCGGTCGAATATCTCCTTCCATATGGAAGGAGATTGCTTTCTTTCTCACCAAGATCACAAGGGCTATAAAAGGAGGCCTTAGGGTGTTTTCTAAAGATGAACTTGAAACCAAAAAAACCCCAAACCTCTCTCTTGTCTCTCTTGGTGTTCAACCGGCCCCAAACCCACAAAAGGGTTTCGGTTTTTCCTCCTCCTTGGCATGCAATCAAACAAACAACCCTTTAGGGTTTTTGTTTTGTGATTTAGTCTTAAGAAGGTGTTTCGTATGTTGATTGAATCAAAGATGAAGAGATTGTTTGGTTAAACACTATTAGTACTAGCATACACATTGTTTGCTAAAAATGTATTGTGTGTGGAAATTTAGAGAGATCATACTTTTGATCTTGGTGGTTCGCGTGGTATTATACACATGCGTATATTGAAGATGAAGTTAACGGTTACCTATTAAATCGGTGTATCGTTTCGTGCAAAAAGGTATACACTTCAATCCTTTGTTAATTACATAATTCTATACGTGTTTGATCTTTCCGTTGCGTACTCGTGATATGTTTAAATGTTAATTAGACCTAAAATCCAACACAAAGAACCTTACTTAGCAACATCGCTTCAAGATTTTTGGGGACGACGTTGGAACCTTATAGTATCGAGCGTCCTACGACCATTTATCTACAATCCAACTCGTGATATCACTATTCCGGTTCTTGGTAAGCTTTTGAGCTAAATGTTAGCGATTTTCGTGACTTTTGTGGTATCGGGTCTAATGCACGAGTTAATGTATTTATATTTGACGAATGTTCGACCAACATGGGAGGTGACGTGGTTTTTTGTATTGCCTGGAGTATATAATGTTGTTGAGGTGGCAATTATGAAGGTGGTTAATGGTAGATTTCGGTTACATAAGGTTGTTTGGGGGTCGCTTACACTGGCGTTTTTTATGCTCTGTGTGGTTGCTCTTTGCGCAACTATTAAGGAATGGAGTAGATATCAAGATCATAAACGAGAGTTCATGTTTACTACATTTATTGAAGGTTAACCGGGAGTGAAAGAACCATACTAATTTGCAGTTCAGTAAGAGGTTTCCTGAATGAGACCTTAACTATTAGGGAGTACTCTTTAAGAATAAATCGAGATGATCTTTCGGAGACAAATAGCATAATCCTTTACGACTAAAATAAATCTATTTGATTTGTTCCCATCTACAAATACAGTGATGATAGCTTTTGAGTCGAGTTATTTTAGAAACCACTTTTCTCTCACATACTGAGGAACAATTGTGAGCCGTTGATTACATATGATTAGATCAAATGATAAAAAACACGGAAGGACCAATGTTGCCAAATTTTGAAACATGACGGAAGGACTAAAAACGTAAATATTCAATAATTCCCAACTACCCTCAATTTCCCTTCACAAAAAACACACACACCAGACACATTCTCTCTCTACACATCAAACCCTAACAAAAAAAATCCAAAAATTTGCTGAAATTAATCGTGCAAATCACAAAATAAACTCAAAAATGAAACAAGGAACTAGTAAATCAACCGATCTTGAAAAAAATCCGAATTGATTCATCTGTTTAAATATAAGTTGTGTTTTATTGATTTTTATTGATTTTTTCTTCAACCTGTTTTTAGTCTTGTTAATTGATTTTTATTGAAGTTTCTAAGCATGTCGCTGATCATTTCAAGGTTTTTGCTAGATGCTTAGTGATGATCTGAATAATCTTTGAAGTATCAAACTCTGATTGTGAATATCTGATTCCTTAGGTCCACAATAATGAATTGTATAACCATCAATAACTTCAATCATTTTTTGCAACTAGTTATTTGATATTGGTTCTGATTCTGTATTGTAGCTAAATGATTTTCAAAATGCACATCAAAACACCTTATTGTCATAACTTTAAGGTCTTTAAAGAGGAATTTGGTTACTATTTTACCATTAATGTTTGTTTGCTTTTGCTTAGTATGATTGTTATAAGAATGTTGCAATGTGATATTGACTTCTTGGGGGCATTACAGGCCCTTATGCGTGGATTAACATTCCCCTGGTGAACCAATACCTGCAAGTTAACCAAATGAGGGAAGTGCCAAACATAGAAATGAGAAAAAGAGCATACGACTGCGTCGAGCCTTCCTACTGGTACACATTTTTATAACCCATTAACTCATGTCTAGACTCTAGAATTACCTTAATTTTGCTGGGGCTAAATATTTCAAATTTTGTTGAAGCATATGCTTATGCCATAACTTGATGTGTGAAAACTGACATCACACTTGCGCTCCCACTTGTGTACTAAGATATAACATAAGCATCGTAATTATCTCATTGTGCAAGTGAATCAATTTTGAACGTATGCTCATTGATGATGATACTTAATATACATTTTTCATTATCTAAAAATGTAAGCCATTTCATTAATTCATATCAGAACCTAAACAATATTTTTCGCAGATACTATAGTTAAAAGCATCTAACCGGTTAGATAACATAACAGCTAAGACAAAAATTAGTGGTAAGAAAGAAAACAAAACAGAGATGATGATGAATTGATGACAAGCTTTTTTTAGAAAAGAGAAAACAATGGTATATAGCGTTAACAGTGTTGTTACATGTAAATGATGTGTAGGTTCTTAACCATGATTGTTGCTACATTTATATGTTGTTAAAGATTGTAAGGTGCTGCTACTTGATATTATTTGGATGGCACAAAGAATTGATGGATAAATTAAGTTCATGTTGTGAGGATTTGATAAACTTTTGCGGTTCCTATTTTTCAGTTTTAATATTAAACATCATTATTTTAGTTAGTTTTGGAGCTTAGTTGTTGTCTGTTTTGATATTGTTCAGTTTGGTTTGGTCTTGTATGGTGCCCCTTTTTGTTCTCTTTGTTCTGCTCGGACCTTCAGGAGGTCTTTCTTGATCTATTTTTTGGCCACTAACTTGTGGTGGTTTTTTAATATATTTCGGCATTTCTTATAAATGTTATTTTTATTTTTTGCTTCTAATAAGTGTAAATCTAGAAAATAATCTAGTCTACACTTGTACTCGTCGCGCATCATGTATTACGCAAAATTGTGTTGTTCATTTTTCTATGGGCTTTACTTGCAGTGACTGTTTATTTTTATGAAAAATTAATGTGTAGTATCACCTGTGATATTTTAAGTTCATAATAGTGTAATTTTACTTATTAATTACGCTATTTAGCTTAATTTTGCTTGAACTGCAATCGGATTGATGTGTTTTGTTGATGTGATTGTTTTATAAGAAAGTTGTATCAGTTGTGATATTTTAAGTTGATGATAGTTTACAATGCTTATTAGTTAAGCTTTATTATATGACATGTCTAGTATTACTTGTGATATTTCATAAACATAGTTAATGTCTAATATCAGTTGTGATATTTTGAAAACAAACAAGTGTTTTTAACCTATAATATCACATGTGATATTTCATTACTTTATATACTTTTTATATATTATCACCAATATGTTTTTCTAATATTTTTTATACTTTTCAGGTACAAGATGGTTTTTATGTCTTTCACAACAATAGAGAAGCACAAGAAATGTTTTATTGTCTGTTCATGGTTGTTTAAGAATTCTATGTGTAGTATCATCTTCTACGTCAAGATTCTATTTACATAGTAATATCACTAGTGATATTATATGACAATCATAAAAATGAGGTTAGTTTTTTATTCAAAATATGTAATATCACTAGTGATATTATATGACAATCATAAAAATAAGGTTAGTTTTTTATTCAAAAACAAAGTAATATGTAATATCACTAGTGATATTATATGACAATCATAAAAATAAGGTTAGTTTTTTATTCAAAATATGCGTCTTGTTTTCCACTCGTTCGATCCTCCTAAGAATACACTCTTTCGATCGTAACGACTAGAACTCGTTCGATCCCCACGTCTTTTTTAATACTTTTCGAACCAAAACAAAATGAACAACAAAAAAACACGAGATCGTTGATTGCTAACAAGATGGTTTGAATGATATTGGATTAAACATAAACCATCTTTGAATCAAGAATCAAAACAAACAATTAATCAAAACCCTTTTTTTTTCGAAAACAAGAAGAAAAAAAATCACTTTTGGCTCTGATACCAATTGTAGGATCCCTAGATCATTCCATAGATTAAACACAAGATCAATAGCACAAGAGATTAAACATTTATGAACTTTTGATTGAAAATAAAACAAAGAGTGGCTACAAACCCTAAAGATGGAAAAATGAAAATGAGTAGCTCCTTTTCTCTAACTTTTACCCAACCTAATTTTAGACTAAACTAGGACTATTTATACTAAAAGGATTTTCCTTTTAGGGCTTTCTATTTGGGCTTTTTACATCTTGGCCCTTATACATAATAAACATAAAATAACATAGTCTTTCGAGCTAGACTTTTGTCTTGTAACTTCGAGTGACCGAAGCTTCTTTGTTTGGGTCCATTTATGTGAACCTAACAATCTCCCCCTAGATGAGGTCATGAGAAGTTCACTCGACCTTGTCTCTTTAGCTCGATGTTGATGGGGTACTTCACTTGTTGTGCTTTGGTAATTCAATCTTTAACACCTTGATCATGATCTTCAGAATTTGATGTGATGACTTGATCTTGATCTTTGACTTGTTTAAGCTTTACTTCTTTGAATTACTTTGTGATCTCCTTTCACTTAGACTTTGCCATACGCTGATCTTTAGTCTCACATGCTCATATCTGTTGGAATCTTTGAAAGCTTTGATGATGTCTCTTCTTCCAATCATTGTAACTTTTAGAATTTGAAGAAGACATTGATTCTCAGAGATTGTGCGGAAGCCTTGTATGAAAACTTTCTTGATTACTTCAGATACTGTGGTATGGATATGAGCATGTGTCTTGCATCGGAAACTTTGAGTCGTCATTCGCCATGATAGAACAAATTAGTCACCAACAAAAAACATTTTGTTATGTAAAAATCCACTTGATGTGTTCTAGAAAATCATTTTGTGAACACAAGAAGGGTTTTATATTTTGAAGGGACCGAGTATAGACGATACTCAATCTGGTCGGTTACATTAACCTCTGATTCCGTGAGGATCAATGATTACAGTATGAATACTGCACCTGTGATCAGAAAGATTCATTAAAAGAACCTTCTTGACAGGTTTTCCGGCACGTGACAAGCTAGTTCCTCTAATACCTAAGTATCAGATTCCCTAATGTTCGCCGTTCTCTAGACCAGATGTCCGAAGACTAACACACTATAAGTATTTCTACTAATAGAATGGTAAAGAGTGAGTCAGTACAGTTACTATCTGCTGACTATACCGTACAATTCCTTTTTCAGCGTTTTACTTCTTAATACAATTAAGTACCGTAGAAGGCCTGTGGCAAAAATGATTTGAAAAACATTCGATGTGCTTATAAAATTTGTTTGGGGCACAAACGAAAGTTTAAATCAGAATGCTTCTGATGATGTTTTGAAATATATCCCGAAAGATATGAAGTGCCTTGGGAAATCCAAACTTGTACAAGTACATTTATGGAAATCCACTTCACTAGTGGGCGCAGTCCGAAGACCAGGCATGAGCATTCATACGAATACCCTGGTGGTACAACATCTCTTTCCTCAGCATTCCATAAGATCACTTTCACGAACATGAAACAAAAGATTCTTTGTCATTTATCAAGATACTTGTGTATAACACAAACTTTTGGTACCTTGACATTTTTGATCATATTAACACTTATGCTCCCCCTACACATGTGCGTCGATAATCGAAAGATGTTTAGCACATGCATGGATAGGACTTTAGCATTTTAGAATCAATCGAATCATTAATTATCCGTTTTACATGTTTAAGTCACATTTTCTCCCCCGATCAAAAGTATGAAACTTGTGAATGGTTTTGATCTAGAATGGACTTAAAATGTATCAATCTCCCCCTCAAAGTATGAGGTGAGGTGAAATAGCACAAATATCAAGTGAGCAATTGAAACAAGACCTTTAGAATACCCAGACATGAATGATACTGCAATCTGTCTTGACCTTGTAAGCGGTTGGTCGTGTCAATCTTTCAGCAACAGTACGTCCTTTTGACCTGCAACAACTGTTAGAAATACTGATTCTCCCCCTCAAACAATGACCCGTGTCAATATTTGATTTGGTTAACCCGAACATGTTTGATAAAACAAGTTGTTTATGAGAAAAATGGTTCGGGGCTTAGACAACTTCTTGTCTGTAAAGAAATAATGCACTGAAACGTACACTAAATCTCTGGGTTAAAACCGGGTTACAGTCTGAAGTAACTGCAAGCCATTTATCTAAAAAAATTATTTTATATATATATTTCTTTTTTTAAATATAATATACATGATACAATGTGAAACACTTGGTTACCCGGAGACAGACTCATCCTGTAGTTCCTTCAGAGTCTCTG
>BQNB010066517.1:2745-34533 GCA_026074375.1 Tanacetum coccineum
AAACGAATATGTAAACAAGTTGTATTGAGCATGTATTCTCTCCCGAGATTTGTAAAGTAAATGTAAAACAAGTGAAAGACGGGCTATAAACTCACATCGATGATGACGAACGATTGGCGGGAATGTACACATTGAGTACAAGTCGAAACGGAAACAGAAACGGCTCGACCAAGAAGTTGCGGTTTATCTTAACAGCTAAGACCCACTAGCCTAGGATGATGTACTTGGTTTTCCGATGAATGAGCACGTCAACGTGACACGTTGATAAAAGATTTAGATTTAAAGTTGTAATAGTTTGGTGGTTGGTTAAATAAAATAAATTAAAAAGTAGACGCAAAGTGTGTAATATATTCCGTATATATATTACATAATAAAAATGACCAAATATATAATTCATATCGTAAATTATATATTAAGATACCCACCCAAAAGGATAACTCGAAGCGTATATGATACACAACATGTGTGTTCCCTAAAAGATGACAATTAAACTAAAATGGTTTAATTATATAATACTTTCCAAGTATTATATAAGAAAAATAATAAAAATTAAAGAAACTAAATAATTCGACACGTTCCCGGATATCCCCAAATGATTTAATGGAAAGTTTCTTTATAAAAATGAACACACGTTTTAAATCTGCAAATTATGTTAAACGACGTTTTTAAAACTCTTACAATAGTTATGATGTTATTTTCTAGTTGCTAATTATAAAATATAAGATTATTTTATAATTTAATACATTGTTTCCTCGATGGGTTGCTAGAATATTTATCCCATTTGTAAAAGTATAGTTTCCGTTTGTTTATCCGGTTATTGATATATTACGAATTAAAAATCTTGAAATTATATAACTTAACCCTTTTTCAAATAATACATGTTGAAATTTACTCATGTGTTCAATATATATGATTAGGCAAGATTAATTAATACATGACACATTTATTTAACCATTTTAAACCACCAATATATATATCCGGTTTATTATTTATAAATCTCGCGATAATTTTTATTTATCGATTATTAAAATTTTGTTATACCAAACGCACCCTTTGCGGTGCAGCTGTCAAACCAAACGCCCCTTTACAGTTTTCTGTTACGCCAAACGCACCCCATGAGGTGCTGCTGCTAAACCAAACGCATCCTTATTGGTTTCTTTGTTACCCCAAACACCCCCGCTGTTAACCAAACGCACCCCTTGGGTGCTTCTGCCCAAACCAAACGCACCCTTATTGTTAACTGCACAACCAAACACCCCTTTTGGGTGTTATCCCGCAAACCAAACGCGCCCTATGGCTGTTTACAGCCAACCAAACGCACCCTTGTGCGTGGTTTCATCAAACAAACGCACCCTCGTGGTGCTTAAACTATATCCAAACGCAGCCTAGCTGCTGCCATCAATCCTAACGCACCCTTGTGGGTCTTGACTTTGACCCGAATCGAACGCAGCCTCCCCCCCCTTGGTCGTTTAACAGTTAAAACAAACACCACCTTAGTGGTGGTTTTCACCACAAAAACAAACACCCTCTTGGCTGTTTAAATAAACCACCCGCACCAAGGGGTGGCGGCTGTGGTGGTGTTAGTGGTGTGGTGATGTCGAGGGTGGCAGTGGGTGGCGTTGGCAGGTGGTATGGTCGTTGTGGTGGCGTCGGTGGGGAGGCAGCCGGAGGAGGGGGCGGCGAGTGCCCTAGGGGATCGGGTAGATCCGGTCACGAGGAGTTGGCAGGTGGGTCGTGGTGGTGGCGATAAAGGTGGCAGGGGGGTGACGATGGCAGTGAAGGTGTTGATGACGATGATGATGACCTGATGATGATGATGATGGAGTAAGGATGATGATGATGGCGTTGTTGGTGATGAGGGCGTGGTGGGGTGTGCGTCGGTTGTCGTAGGGTGGCAGCGGGCGGCTGGCCGGAGATCGGCCGGAGCGGCGTCGGATATTGGGAGAAGAGAGGGAGAGAGACAAGTATGGTTTGATATACATATATGAAAATAAACCCTAATCTCTTATATATATATACTCATAAAGTTTTCAAAAAAAATAATGGCAAGTGATTATTAGTATAAGGTTAATTTTATAAATACTATCACAGGGACTAAAAGTGTAACTTTTGATAAATAATGGTTCGGGGCTCGTTTAGGCCAATTAACGGATGAATTGAAATACGAAACTTGCGCCTTTGTTTTCTAAATAATTTTTCTGATAAAAATGAGTATTTATTTGATAGTATTTCACAAATATTTCCATAACATTTATAAAAATATTCGTTATTTATTTAATGAGCCGGTTACGTCCCGTCCGAAAGTAAAACTAGAAATAAACTTTTAACCCGTATATTCGCGTTATCAACAAACGTTTTCGAATAAAATGATTACTAATTTATTAAATATTTTTATTTAAAAAAAATGTAAATTAATTTTAATTTAATTATTTTCTCGTTTCTAAATCTTACGAGGGCATTTCGGTCACCTTCTGACTGTTTTCGGGTCTCGGTCAAAGCTAAAAAGTTGTCATGAATGTCGTTTTACATCAAATTGTTTTGGTGTCCGAATAATGAAAACGTGATTTAGTGGTTCGTTTTTGATACGTCAGCTTATAAATAATATATATCTTTTTCGTTTTCGAGCCAAATAAGATAAAAATAATTTCCACTTTGAGGAATATAATAATAATTATGATTTATTATTAGAATTATGTTCTGAAAATTTTACCGGCCACGCGGTAATTGTTTTTATTATGCAATAAAACGTCAAAAGTCAAAAAGTCAAGTCAGACCCGAAAAGTCAAAGGGAAAAATAGTCTTTTAAAATTTTGAAAATTCTCGGATGTTACAGTTATGATGTTATGAAAGACCTCATAAAGGTGTCAAAGCTTCTGCAAACTCTGATGTCATGTGTTTCTTCACAAGTGCACAAGATGGCGATCCATCACAAGATGATGTAAGATTATGTTTGGGCGATGGATGATCCTCAAGAAGCTCAGATCACAGTTCAAAGACAAGCGTAAGTGAATCAAAGATTACTATTTCACAAATGTACAAGATATCAAATGTCTACGAGGCTAAAGACTGAAAGTGATTAAAGCTTTGGTCATTGTAGGGGTGACTCCCTAGGGGGAAGATTGTTAGATATTATAAAAAGGACTCGGTCCCCATTGTATTTTACTGTTTATTATAGCTCGTAGGTTAATAGTTATTAGTACATTTTTTTGGTTTTAGTCGGGTACGAATACCCGGTTATATTGTAAGTACCTATATATAGCTCTTCCATCTTTGGAAGAGGCAAGCTAGTCATTATTTTTACTTTCGTAAGAAAACACATTTTCTCCTATAGATATTCTCTCTCAAGTGTTCTCTCTCTAGAAAGAAACTAGCCATATCCAAAGAATCGACCGCGTTATGATATTGGGATATACACTGTAATTAAGAATATTACCAAGTTACCCTTGATAAAGATTCACTTCAAAAATTCTATATATTATAATTATAAATATGTATATTAAACCGGGTAAGTATGATCACCCGGGTCGTTTCCCCAACGACTAGTGAAATTGAAACCTCGTTTAAGCTTGGATTCTGATTTGAATGTAGCAAAAATATGATTTGATTATCTAGAGCTACAATTAAAATGGACAATTAAAAAACAATTAGACTAATACGGGAATAAAACGCGACAAATAAACAAGTAAACTAATTTTAATCCCTAAAAATTTAAACTAAAATTCTAAACCTAAATTAGGATAAAAAAAAATTTAGAAAAAAGAAAAACATTTTTTTAGCTTTTTAGATTAAAAAATATGAGTTTTCTACAATTTAAACTAATTAAAAACTATAAAAACAATAAAACTCTTAAAAATAAAGTCCTAAAATTTCTATAAAAATTACACTAATTAAAGTGAATGTGCAAAATTTTTCTAAAAATAAAAGCCTTAATTCTTATCTTTTTATTAAAGTTTAATTAAACTAATTAAAACCTAACCCTAATTATTAATTAAAACTAAATTAACTAATTAAAAACTAACTTAGGGACTAACTGTGTAAAAGACTTCAGGACTAACGGGGCTAAAACATTTAACGGGCAAGTATTAACTAAGAAACAACTAAAACGGAAGAATTACAAGAATGGTCCCTGAGGACCAACCCCGACAACAAACTAAGTCTAATTATCATCTCAAAATTCTAAAAGTGTATCATTAAAAACTTAAAAGAGCAAAGTTGTAAAGGAAGCTAGTAGGAACAAAATTAATAAAGGCTACTTGGGCTGAAAATAACAAATAAGCTCAATAAGAGCTTATTTCTAAACTGACCTCAGAAAGGAGGCCTTAACTCTTGGTTTTAGAAAATAAGCTATAAAAGACTCAAAATTAGCTCAAAATGTAAAAGGAAAGAAGTTCTAAAAAGCTTATAATATACTTAATCTAAAAATGAAAAGAAATAAAGGCTTAAAATACTTTTAAGCTACTGAAATTGATCATGAACTAAGCAAACTCAGGAATTAAGCTAAAATAAAATGGCAACAAAATTGAATTAGGCTAAAAGGCTTGAAAAGCCAAACCTAGGATATGAGCTTCTGGAAAAACTAATTTTAGTATTATTACACTAACTATTTAAGCCATAAAAACTACTACATTAAGCTAGAATTCAGATTTTAGAAACTTAAATATTAATCCTATTGTTTTTGGTTTTTTTTTAAGTATTTTTGTGATTTTGACAGCTAAATTAAGCTATGAAAATAAGCTAGAAAGTAAGATTAAAGACTTATTCTATATTAAGCTATAACTAGACCTTAACTTTGATGGCTTAAAATGGGACTTGAAAATCAGCAGTACTAACTTATGTAAGTACTGCTGGTACAATTGGCAGCTAAATTGAACTAGGAAAGTAAGCTAGAAAATGCTAACTAAGATTAAATCTTATAAGCTATTAACTTAGACTTAATATTACTTGAATCTAAGCACCCAAATCTTACATAAACTTAACTAAAAGCTATTCCCAAAAGTAGCAGTACAAACTGTGACAGCAGTACTAACCTTTTGGTTAGTACTGGTGCACTTTGCACAAGTGCAACACAAAGGTGCAGGTTTCCTAAGGGTAAAGCCTGCACTAAAACACACTCAAGTTGAGTGTTAGATCACAAATCAAACACTAACCAAGCCTTATAAGGCTAGGATCAAAATTAGCAAGCTAAGATCAAAACAAAAAGTACCCTGGTGCAGGAACACCTTAATTAAGCCATAACTTTTTGATTTTTGCAAACTAACTTATAAAAACTAAATGAAAACTAATCTTAAATGAAAACTCAGCTGACTCAAGCAATTTTCACAAGTAAAATTGACTTTTAGAGGTCAAACACACTTATGCCAAACACCCCTTTAAGACTATGACAAATTGGTTAAGCTACTAAATTTGAAACCTATTAAACAAATGCTTAATACCAGACAATTAATAGATTAAAACAACTTTAATAAGCATGAATTAACAACTAAATTATTAATAATCTAAGACTTAAGCTATTTTACTATATTTTTTGTTTTTTAGAGGTTTATAAGACAAATATATGAAAAACTATGATTCAAATTAAAAAAGTCAAAAACAGATTAACTATTGAAACTAATTAGCTAAATAAAACTCAAATAAGCAACAATAAGCAAACTTAATAAGCAAATAAGCATATCTAAATATAGGAAACAATGAAATCACTATTTAAAGCTAGAATAAAAGGAAATAAAAGAGAAACTTACAAACTCCTCTAGCTAAACAAGAGGTTCCCAAATAGGGCAGCTTCAAGCTCCCTAGCTTATTAGATAAGCTAGGGTAAAGTCCTTGGGATCTCTTCCAAGAAGATCCCTTCCAAAATGCTCAATATTCCATTAAGAAAGATCCATGATAAATGTAAGTTACTGTTTTAAGGTTTAGAAAGGATTAAATCTGAATTGATTAAGCTCTATTTCAGCTTATAGACTGAAAGAGCTTATTAAGAGCTTATTAGCTTATTGAGACAACTTGGCTTATTAAGAGAGCTTATAAAAAGAAACTTTGAGAGATTAAGAAAAACTGAATTTCATTAATAAAAAGCTTTCTTACAATACTTAAAAGGAAAATTACAAGATTAAAACAACATTAAGCTAGGAATTAAAATTTAAGCTACAACTAAATTAAGCTACGTCTCGATGTGTGTGTGTGAGAGGTGAGGCTCTATTTATAGCCTGCCTTGGATCCTTCTAGCCTCTTGCCTTGCTCTCCAATCCTTTTAATCCTGGCCAATCATTTCTTCAATCATTTGAGCATCAATTGTGGCCGTTTGATCAAATTGTGCACTCAAGGATTGCCAAGCTGTCATTCCTTGATGTGACAGCTTGTGCTTTCTTTGTGAGTGAGTTTAGTGCAAATCCCACATCTCTTGTGTGCTTTACCATTGCTGACGTGTGAGGTGAGCTTGAGTGAGGATAAGTAACCCCTTGATTTGACTGATTTGACCCTTCATTTGTATACTAGATGTTATCCCACTATTTAATCCATTACACAACTATATTCTTTACCAAGATGCTAGAAAATGAGAAGAAATCTTAGAGAGAGAAAGTAGAGAGAGAAACTAGATTAGAGAGAAAGGATGATTACAAATAATATGAAAATGTAACCAAACTTTACCTACGTAAGATGAGAAATGCAACAGGACATAACCGTTTGAAGCGAACGCAAGAAGTAAAGTGATCATAACATCACAAGGATAGGAGACATTAGAAACTGGTCAAAAAACTGACAACTAGACACAGATACTGCCCTAGCACAAGAAAAATGACACACCACCAAAAAACTAACCAACAACAGCACAGTGAACCAACATCACAAAAAACCCTAAGAGACGCTTTTTTTTCCTTATTTCGAACCAACAAAAATCAAGCCATTAAACCCACGAAATTCAATCACTAAACACCCCTTTAGCTCTGATACCACATGTTATCCCATGTATTTAATCCATTACACAACAATAATTATACCAAGATGCTAGAAAATGAGAAGAAATCTTAGAGAGAGAAAGATGGAATATTAGATTAGAGAGAGAGTGGGAGGATTACAAATGAAGTAAAATGTAACCAACACCCTTCACCAAGTGTGGTGAAGGGGTATTTATACCATGCCTTGCTATTTGGCACTTGGGCTTTCTAAACGGGCCGGGCTTGGTTTAACTTGGGCTTTGAGCCCGAAACACGGACAATATTAGATTACAATCCAAGCCCGTTGAACCCGACTAGCCTATTACAATACAAGACCTAGTTTGACTTTCTAAGACCGATAACATTCTTGTTTGACTTAATATAATTAAGGCTAACATTATCCTTGCTTATTTGTGCTTATTTGTGATGTTTAATGCTTATTATGCTTGTCTTGTAGTTTAGAAGCCATTAGTTTAAGTTTTCTGAAAATTCTGTCTATTTTAGCTTATAATTGCATAATCTGTCTCAGCTTATTTAAGTGCTTATTTGTTGTTGAAGTTTGCTTAAAAGTATCTAATATACCTATTTAATATCTGGTATTTGCAAAGTTTGGCTTTAAATCAAAGTTTTCAAGTTTAAAAAGCATTTTAAGTTTTTAAAGGGGTGTTTGGTATAACTGTTTTAATGGGTTAAAATGTGTCAAAACCTGCTTTGTGCACTTGAGTCAGTTTAGTTTAGCTTAAATTAGTCTAAAAAATTAGTTTGTTTCAATTTCCAAGTAGTAAATCTCATTTTTAAGGTGTTAAGAGTTTGATGTTTGAAACTGTTGGTTTAAGCTTATCTCATTTGCTTATTTGATTGAGCTCTTGCTTATTATTGATTTGTGATGTTTTTTTTGAGTTTGTCTAAGTGCTAAAATAGGTTAGGAACAAAGGTCATAGGCCTGCATTGTTGTTTTGTGTTTTGCCAAAAACTGTCAAAAAATTGCTAAGTATTGAAAAATTTGAGAAGTTGCTTTTTCAATTGCTTATTGTGGCTTATCCTGAATTTCAAAATGCTTTTTGATTGTTGATTCTTGTTCTTTGAGGTCTAAATTTAATCTGTTTTTAGGTTATATAGTCATAAGGATCTGTTTAGGTGCTTATTTTTAAGCTCAAAATTGGTGTTTTGTTAAGATTACAAAAGTTGCAAAAATTTGTCTAAGTGTTGAATCTGTGTGAGATGCCCTTTTCATGAAGCTTTTTAAGTGCTTATCTGAATTTTAAACTGCTTTTTCTTTGTTGCTTATTGTAGCTTTTTGGCCATTCTTCTTAGTGGTATAAGCCACTAAGCCATAAGGATCCTTTTGCTAGCTTGTTTTTAAGCTAGAAAAGTCCCTCTTGGTCTTTTGGCTTATCAGATTTGGCCAAAAAGCTATTTGCTTATTTAGACTTATTAGCTTATTGCTTTTGCTTATTCTAGGTTTAGTTTAGCTTATTAGGTTAGATTAAGCCCATTTTAGCCTATTCTCTTTAGTTTAGAGCTTGAGGAGAAACCCGAATGGTGGAAAGGGTTGTGCTTGCATCACTGGGTCCATGACGACTTTCTTCAATATCAACAATCATCATTGTGATTTTGATAGATTATGTATTGACCCGGTTTCTGCCTAAGGTGTAAGGAGGGCTTCTTTCTTTTCACCCTTTATCCATACATTTCTTTTTAATTCTTCAACCCCTTCAATGCTTACCAAGACGTCATTACTAACACCTTGTTGTGATTGTTCCAGTGTTAGCTCAATCTTAGTCTGCATTTTTCCCTTATACACATTCTTCTCCAATCATACCTAAGGACTGCTATTTCTAACTATGGAGTGTCCTTGGGTAGATCCCTCCGGTTCTGGTTGGATCGTAGGACTTATACCTAACCTAACCACCTTATGACTTCAGAATCGTCGTGAAATTAATAGGTTGTTGGGTATAGAGATCGAACCATAAAACCATTTTCTGACATTGTTATTTTCAAATACTCCCCCTACACATGTGCTCCGAGATTCGAAATTGTTTAGCACATGAAGGACAGAGTTGCACTTAGAGTCTTAAAGATCACATTCTCCTATATCATATTTTAATTACAATTTTCTCCCCTTATTTTAAATAATAAAACACTTAGTATTTGAAATACCAATTGATTAAAATTTGACATGAAAAATTCCATGGGGAGAAAAATTATACCACGATATTGCATGAATTCAGATTCCGATAGCTCCCCTTCAACAGTATATGTGGGATACCAATATTTATTAAAACTTGACATTGGAATGAAAAATTGATATGACACCACAAAATGTTGAAGACGGAGTGAGATGCCTTAGTGAACAATGTATATTAATAATTGACATTATAAGTTTCCACATTTTAATTTCACAAAATGTGTTTGGATACATAAAATTGACATTTATGAGATGTACCCAACACATTAAAAGGCTTTGTTTTAAAAAGCTCCCCCTCAGAAAATTATTCGAGGAAGGGAGTGTTGAACACACAATTTTAACAAATACCACTTTTTATAGAAAAATACCACAAATTATATTGTAGACAATTTTGACATTGAAAGTTCTTTTTGAAAAATTGTGTTCAACGATTTTAAAAACATGATAGAAGACTTCTCTTCTATTTTAGAGTAAGCGCACTGAAGCGTACACTTCCCTATAACATTCGGGACCGAGTTATGTACTGAAATGTACATAAGTCATGAGAAAAATTTAGAAATGACATGTTTTGAAAGCATTTGAAACTCCTGTTCGAACTTCATTTACACGCCCGTGTCGATGTTAATCAACATTTCTAGGTACGTAAATGTTATCGATTCCAAGAGACATGTCGAGAAGATTCTTTTTGGTATTTTTGAAATTTTTCTGATTTTATATTTTGTTTTTCTAGGTTTTATATTTTTCTATTTTCTTTTTGTTGGTTTTATATTTTTGTATTTTCTTTTTCAAAAATTTTATAAATAAAAAATAAAGAGAGAATAAAAATATTTACAAATTGATGTTTGATGGATCAAGCAGATTCAATTGCCAGAACCTCCAGTTCATCTGGAGTCAAACATCTCATACCGAGTCGTCTGACAAGATACTTAAACCTATCTTCTGATAAAGCTTTAGTAAACAAGTCAGCTAACTGGTATTCAGTTCCGACAAAGAATAATTCAACAATACCCTTTTCAACATGTTCCTTTATGAAGTGATATCTGACATCGATGTGCTTGGTACGGGAATGCTGGACTGGATTGCACGAGATGGCTATGGTTGAGTCACAATACATAGGTATTTTATCAAAGTGGAAGCCATAATCTGTGAGCTGAGTTCTCAACCATAGAACTTGTGCGCAGCACGCAGATAAAGACACATACTCGGCTTCTGCTGAAGACATTGAAGTGCAGTCCTGCTTTTTGGATGACCAACTGACTAACTTATCACCACCTAGAAATTGTAGGCCACCAGAAGTGCTCTTACATGAATCGAGACAGCCCGCGTGATCCGAATCTGAAAAACCAGTTAGTTCGAAACCGGTCTCCTTCGGATACCAGAGACCCATGTTAATGGAGTCTTTAAGGTACCGAAAGATCCGTTTAACCGCAGTGAGATGTTTCTCAGTCGGTTTCGCTTGATAGTGAGCACAATAACATGTTGCATGTACAATATCTGGTCTACTTGCTGTTAAGTAGATGAGTGCTCCGACCATACTATGATATTTCATTTGGTCGACCGGATTACCACTCAAGTCAGCATCAAGGTGCTTTGTAGCCATTGGTGTACCAATGCTATCACATGAGGTCATACCATGCTTTTTAAGTATCTCTTGAGCATACTTAGCTTGGTTTATAAAGATACCACGAGGGGATTGGTGGATCTGAATTCCTAAAAAGAATTTCAGCTCCCCCATCATAGACATATCAAACTTGCTGTGCATTAGTTTTCCAAATCGTTTTGAAAGTTTTGGGTTCGTAGAACCAAAAATTATGTCATCAACGTAAATTTGCACAAGCAATATGTCTTCCCCATGTTTAGTTATAAACAGAGTTGGATCAATAGAACCTTTTGAGAATCCTTTGGATACCAGGAAGTTGGAGAGTTCATCATACCACGCTCTTGGTGCTTGTTTGAGAGCATATAATTCTTTCTTGAGACGGTAAACTTTGTCAGGATGATATGGGTTAACAAATCCATCTGGTTAGTTTACGTACACTTCTTCCTTCAGAGGTCTGTAAAGAAATGTTGTTTTAACATCCATTTGGTACACTGTAAATGATTTATGTGCAGCATACGCAATGAACAACCGTACAGCTTCCAACCGAGCAACTGGTGCAAATGACTCTTCGAAATCAATTCCTTCCTTTTGAGCATATCCCTTAGCCACAAGACGAGATTTGTTGCGAATGATAGTATTTTCCTCATCACGTTTGTTTTTCCAGAGCCACTTTAAGTTAATCACATTTTTGCAAAGTGGTCTATCGACTAATTCCCATACGTCTAATCGATCAAACTGATTAAGTTCTTCCTGCATTAATTCAATCTATGCAGAATCAACCATGGCTTCTTTGATGTTCTTTGGTTCGGTTCGACTCACGGTGAGTGCGAACATGCACATCTCGCCATCTGTTTCTAGCTGACATCTTGTTCTAACTGATTGAGAAGGATTTCTAATGACTTGTTCTAATGGATGATCTTTTGTCCAACGTCGTGCGGAGGGATGGTGTTGATAGAAAGTGTGCATGTTTGATGAATCAACATGATGAGACGATGTCTCCCCTTATTCTTGTACCAGTGTACTAAAGATGTTGATAAATTCATCGTCATCAAATTGTGCATTTTCGGTATTGGTTTCTGCTTGAATAATGTTCTCAGGTGCAGTGACAGTTGGTACTTGAGTTGGAGTTTGATGTGTTGATTGAATGTTTAATGGAGGTGGATCTGAAACATCGGTTGTTGTAGAAGTGTGAGTTGTGTTATGTTGTTGACGTTTATCGAGATTATCAGTAGCATGTACAGCGGAAGACTTTAACACAACAAGAGAAGTTCCATTGAGTAATTCACTGAACATCGGACTATATAGAAATTCAAGCTCATTTGACGTTGTTACTATCTCCGCAACTTGAGGAACATTTTCTTGACTTTGTAGACCGAGACTTAAACTATCTTATTCAAGTACCGTTGTCGAACATTGTGGACCGGGGTCAGAACTGACGTGATCTGACGCCATTTGAGGCAATTCGGTAAAGTTAACATGAATTGTTTCAACTATCATTCTTGTTCTCTTGTTAAATACCCTGTAAGCCTTTGATTGAGTAGAATACCCAACAAAAATACATGCATCACCTGTTTCCTTCATTTTATCAAGATTTTCACCATCTCTGACAATGTAGCAAAGAGAACCAAAGATGTGAAAGAACTTAACAGATAGTTTCCGGGCATTGATGATATGGTAAGGTGTTTTCTCATGTCGAGGAATTACAAGTGAACGATTTTGAGTAAAACATGCTATTGCAATTGCTTCAGCCCAGAAGAACAAAGGAACTTTAACGGCGCTTAGCATTGTTCGAGCAGCCTTAACAAGAGTACGGTTCCATCTTTCGACAACGCCGTTTTGTTTAGGTGTTCGAGCAGTTGATGTTTCATGTCTTATTCCCTCTTTTGCAAGGTATGCATGAAGAGTTTTATTAAGAAATTCCATGCCTTTGTCAGTTCGAACTGTTGTAACTTGAGCATGAAGTCCTCTTTGGACAAGTGTGAGGAAATCAATGAGAACTCTAGGTGTTTCATCTTTAGACCTCAAGAAGTGAGTCCATGTATTTAAAACTCACCATAACTCACCTTTCAACCGTAATAAGAACTCACCTTAAAACTAAAACCCATATTTCATTAAAATACCCACTTTATATAAAATATATTGAAGGTTAATGTTTTCCTTGATTATAACTGATAACAACTATCCTATATATAGGATACAAGAGATTATTCTAGAATAATAACAATGGGCTTGGGCCTAATACAAATCAATAAGTAATAAATGTTGATTGATGACTTGACTTTGAATATTGACTTGACTGTTGAATGATGAATCTTGACTTGACTTATATACGGCTAATATCCAAAAATATATGACTAATACGCCCTCGCAGTTTGAGCGGGAGGAGGACGGACGCTCAAGCTGGAGCGAAAATCTTCAAATAAAGCCGAAGGAAGACCTTTGGTGAAGATATCAGCATACTGAAAACGAGATGGAACATGAAGAATCCGAACATGACCAGCCTTAACCATATCACAAACAAAATGGATATCAATCTCTATATGTTTGGTGCATTGATGTTGAACTGGGTTGGCCGACATATAAACTACACTAACATTATCACAATAAACCAGAGTAGCAGTTAAGAGAGGAGAGTGTAACTCACGAAGGAGATTGCGAATCCAAGCAGTCTCGACAACAACATTAGTAATACCTCGATATTCTGCTTCAGCACTAGAGCGAGAGATGGTGTGTTATTGTTTAGCAGACCAAGACAACAGGTTATCACCGAGAAACACACAATAACCGGAAGTAGACCGGCGAGTAGACGGACAACCAGCCCAGTCAGCATCAGTGTAACCAACTAAAGATGTAGTAGCGGAAGCATATAAGTGAAGACCAAGATCCAGAGTGCCCTGAACATAGCGCATGATACGTTTAAGAGCGGCAAAATAAGGCTCCCTCAGATCATGCATATAGAGACAAATCTGTTGAACTGCATAGGACAAATCTGGACGAGTAAAGGTAAGATACTAAAGTCCCCCTGCAAGGCTACAGTATAAGGTAGGATCCTGTACTGGAACACCGTCTGGACCTAATTTGGAGTCAGTGTCAACTGGTGTCCGAGACGGGTTATAATTAACCATATGAGCACGCTCAAGATGCTGAAGAGCATACTTATTTTGAGACAAAAATAATCCTGTAGAGTGACGAACAACATATATGCCAAGAAAATAATTAAGTGCCCCGAGATCAGTCATATCAAACTCTTTATGCAGAGAGTCTATAATCTGTCGAAGTAGAACTAAGGAAGAAGCTGTGAGGATAATATCATCCATATATATAAGCAAATAAGCAACCTGAGAACCCTGTGTATAGATAAACAATGAAGAATCACAGCGACTAGGAGAAAATCTAGCCTAAGTGGCATAGCCTGCAAACCGTTGAAACCAAGCACAGGGTGCTTGTTTTAGACCATACAAAGATCTCTGTAAAAGACAAACATGGTGAGGATATCGTGAATCAACAAAGCTGGGTGGCTGATGCATGTATACCGTCTCAGATAAATCACCGTTAAGAAATGCATTCTTAACATCAAGTTGGTGAATAGGCCACCGACGAGACATAGCAAGGCTAAGAACCATGCGAATAGTGGCCGGTTTAACAACCAGACTAAAACTCTCATCAAAATCAACATAAAGCTGCTGACTACTACCATTAGCAACTAATCGAGCCTTATAGCGACTCAACGTACCATCAACATGAAACTTATGCTTAAATAACCACAGAGCGAACCAGGTTGACATTCGAAGGCATGGGTACAAGAATCCAAGTACCATTTTTAACTAGCGCATTATACTCATCATGCATAGCATTAGACCAATTAGGGTATTTTAAAGCAAGAAACGGAGATTTAGGAATAGGAGAAAGAGGTAAAGTATGAAGAGATAAACGATCGATAGGTTTAACGATTCCGGCTTGAGATCGAGTGACCATGCTGTGAGTTCGAGTGGGTTCGGGAACATGTGAGGAATGATTGGTAGGAGGGTCGTAAGGTGGATGGGTCGTGGGGTTATGTATTGGAAGCTGGTGGGTGTTCGTAGAAGGACCAGTATGGTTTTGTAGCTGTTGGGATTGCATAGGAGGCCTAGTGTTAGGTAAAGGGTTATTGGGCTGTTGATTTGAGTTTGGTTGAGTTTGGATGTGAGGTTGTTGGGTTTGTAGTATAGGAGAAGCTAGAACATTATGAAGATGTAAGGGGCGATGTAGAGATGGAATAATGCTATGTCCGGTGTTGGTAACGGGAATAGAGTTACCGTCGCCAACATGAATAGATGGGTATAAACGCGAATTAAAAAGAGTACTTAAATTATGAGCATTAGAATTTAAGTGAGAAGTTGCACCTGTATCCATGTTCCAAGTTGGGTCGTGCAACGTCATAGTGCTGAACGCACTTGGTAATGAAGTGGCCTGAGACGGATGGAGAGCAGGCGCAGCCCCGAGAATACCTTGGCTGTTGGAGGGCAAACTGTGAAGATTATGTTGTTGTTGGACCGGTTGCTGCTGCTGTTGGGCTGTACCATATCCATGCGGCTGGTGGGCCGCAAAAAGAACCGGTTGGGCCGGCTGTTGAACTACACCATAAGAAAAAGGGGTGTGTTGGTTGTTGGGCTGTGAGGGTAGGCCTTGCTGATTGTATTGGGCCAGACGAGTGGAGTGGTAGCCAGAAGGGGGTTGAGAAGCCCAATGCATATTTCTATTCAACTAGGAAGAGTAGACAGTGGCTCGATCACCAAAATTCCTACTAGACTTATTATTTAACCCGGACCGATTTCGGTGGTCATGAATATACTTGCACTGATCACCAAATTTACATGTCCCTTTATTAAAATGATTACAAAGTTGAGGGAGATTAGAGGGCTTGTTCGGGTTACCGTTGTTGTTCGACTGGTTGGATGCCAAAAGAACCGTTGGTGACGACGAGCTACTTGACAAATCGGTGGAAGAGCCGGAGTCATTATTGAATGATGATTCTTTTAGAAGCAACATGGTACGAACGTTTTCAAAGGAGGGGAAGGTTTCACGGTTACAAATAATCTCAACAAGGGTAGCAAACCTAGAGTCAAGACCATTGATGGTGTAAATGACCAAGTTTTTGTCACTGATAACACAACCAAGGTTTATAAGCCTATCAACCATAGACCTAATTTTGGTGCAATATTCATTGACGATCATCTTGCCAATCTTGATAGACCGAAGCTCATAATCGAGATTGATTGCCCTAGCATCTTTGTTGTCATGAAACAATTTTTTTAAACGATCCCATAGAGCTTTTGCATTACCCAGTGTGGTAACGACTTGCTCTTGAAGAGAATAACATAAGGATCCAAGGATCCACATCTTGATGAGATCATCAAGTTGACACCATTCCGGGTTAGTAGATGCGGTGTCGGTTTCAACATGGGATTTGAGACCGAGGCTCCTAAGATGAATTAGGGAAAAAGATCTCCACGAGTTGTAGTTATGTTTTTCTAGGTCTAATTTAATGGGGACTTTGTTTCATCAAAGGTGACATGGCGAGAGAGAATGATTTTGTTAGTTTTAAGATCCAGGCAACGATAACCGCGGTGATAGGCAGGATATCCTAAAAAGATGCAAGGGGTGGCACTTGGGGCAAGTTTGTGAGGTGAGTGAAGGTGAGGGTAGCAAAGACATCCAAAGATGCGTAAACGGGAGTAGTCGGGCTCTTTGTGAAAGAGTTTAGAGAAAAGAATTTCATTGTTAATGGCAGTGGAAGGAAGAAAGTTAAGTAGGTAGGTTGCCATATGGAGGGCCTCAACCCAAAAGGACGGGGGTAGGTGTGCTTGAAAAAGGAAAGTGCGAATGACATTATTTATGGTTCGAATCATTCGTTCGGCTTTACCATTTTTGTTGAGAGGTTTTAGGGCAAGAAAAGCAGAGTTGAATGCCATGCGTAGTAAAAAGTATGTGTAGTTGATTATTGTCGAACTCACCACCATGATCACATTGGAAACTCTTAATGTCACATTTAAATTGATTTTGAACGTATTTTTGAAAATGCACAAATTTACCAAACATATCAGATTTATGTTTAAGGGGATAGATCTACAAATAATAAGAGAAATGATCAAGAAAGAGAACATAATATTTGAAACCACTTGAACTAACAATTGGAGAGGTCCACAAATCAGAATGGATAATATCAAAACATTGTTTAACACTAGAGATAGAACTATGAAAAGGAAGCTTTACATGTTTACCAAGTTGACAAGCATGGCAGACATGTGGAGACCTCTCTTTATTACATGAAATTAAATGACGAGAAGAGAGAGAACGAAGGACATCATCCCCGGGATGACCGAGGCGTTGGTGCCAAGTAGAGGAACTAGTGGAAACAAAAGCAGCAGGAACGGTTGACGGCTTGGTAACTGGATAGAGATCGCCCGAACTGTCACATCGAAGGAGGATATGACGAGTCAAGAAATCCTTCACAGAGAAACCAAAGGCGTCAAATTCAATGGTGCAGTTATTATCTCTAGTAAATTGACAAACAGAAATGAGATTTTTAATGATATTAGGTGTTACAAGGACATTGTGAAGATGTAAGGGGCGATGTAGAGATGGAATAATGCTATGTCCGGTGTTGGTAACGGGAATAGAGTTACCGTCGCCAACATGAATAGATGGGTATAAACGCGAATTAAAAAGAGTACTTAAATTATGAGCATTAGAATTTAAGTGAGAAGTTGCACCTGTATCAATGTTCCAAGTTGGGTCGTACAACGTCATAGTGTTGAACGCACTTAGTAATGAAGTGGCCTGAGACGGATGAAGAGCAGGCGCAGCCCTGAGAATACCTTGGTTGTTGGAGGGCAAACTATGAAGATTATGTTGTTGTTAGACCTGTTGCTACTGCTATTGGGCTGTACCATATCCATGCGGCTAGTGGGCCGCCAAAAGAACCGGTTAGGCCGGTTGTTGAACTACACCATAAGAAAAAGTGGTGTGTTGGTTGTTGGGCTGTGAGGGTAGGCCTTGCTGATTGTATTGGGCCAGACAAGTGGAGTGGTAGCCAGAAGGGGGTTAAGAAGCCCAATGCATATTTCTATTCAACTGGGAAGAGTAGACAGTGGCTCGATCACCAAAATTCCTACTAGACTTATTATGTAACCCGGACCGATTTCGGTGGTCATGAATATACTTGCATTGATTACCAAATTTACATGTCCCTTTATTAAAATGATTACAACGTTGAGGGAGATTAGAGGGCTTGTTCAGGTTACCTTTATTGTTCGACTGGTTGGATGCCAAAAGAACCGTTGGTGACGATGAGCTACTTGAGAAATCGGTGGAAGAGCCGGAGTCATTATTGCATGATGATTCTTTTAGAAGCAACATGGTACGAACATTTTCAAAGGAAGGGAAGGTTTCACGGTTATGAATAATCTCAACAATGGTAGCAAACCTAGAGTCAAGACCATTGATGGTGTAAATGACCAAGTTCATCACTGATCAACACAACCAAGGGATATAAGCCTATCAACCATAGCCTAATTTTGGTGCAATATTCATTAACTGTCATCTTGCCAAATCTATATAGATACGAAGCTCATAATCGCGATTGAATTGCCTAGCATCGTATTTTGTCATGAAACAATTCTTTTTAAACGATCACAATAGACTTTTGCATTACCCGGTATGGTAATGGACTATTCTCATGAAGAGAATCACATAAGGATCCAATGATCCACATCTTGATGAGATCATCAAGTTGACACCATTCTAGTTAGTAGATGCGGTGTCGATTTCAACATGGGATTTGAGACCGAGGCTCCCAAGATGAATGAGGGAAAAAGAGCTCCACGAGTTGTATTATGTATTCTATGTCAATTTAATGGGGACTTTGTTCAGACTGCTAAGGGAATTATTATCGGTTGTAGATAGGTGGTGTGTGGTGGTGT
Organism: Tanacetum coccineum; assembly: GCA_026074375.1. Classification (NCBI taxonomy): domain Eukaryota; kingdom Viridiplantae; phylum Streptophyta; class Magnoliopsida; order Asterales; family Asteraceae; genus Tanacetum; species Tanacetum coccineum. The sequence goes on from BQNB010066517.1 coordinate 21,427, forward strand.
GGTGTGGGTCTTCCAGGGGGGGGGGGGGGGGGGGGGGGGGGGGGATCGGCCATGGATGCCGAATGGAGATATTGGTGGTGGTAGGAGAAAAAAGAGGAGGGGGACGAAAGATTAAGGAGATTTTTAAGGAGAGAAATGCTGTGATACCATATTGAAGGTTAATGTTTTCCTTGATTATAACTGATAATAACTATCTTATATATATATATATGATACAAGAGATTATTCTAGAATAATAACAATGGGCTTGGGCCTAATACAAATCAATAAGCAATAAATGTTGATTGATGAATTGACTTTGAATATTGACTTGACCGTTGAATGATGAATCTTGACTTGACTTATATACGGCTAATATCCAAAAATATATGACTAATAATTACATGTAATAAAATCGTATATCCCCACTAGAACATATACATACAAATTAGTAGGAATATGTAACCAATAAAACATATATTTAAATCAACAAGAAACTTCAAAATATTTTTTTATGCAATGGGGGGATCTAATACCCCAAGGAAAACCCAATCAATTGACTCTGAAGATACATTCACATGCGAGATCTGCTTTGAACTCGTATCATTACCCAACAAAAGATTCATTAATAGCAACCGATGCGTCCACTCGTTTTGCACGGCTTGTATGATCAAATACATCCAAGCGAAGCTTGACGACAATGTGTCAGACATCAAATGTCCACATGAATCTTGCAATCACTCTCTTGAACCCTTGTCATGCGGCACCAAAATTTCACACAAACTCTTCAACAGATGGTGTGATGCATTATGTGAGTCGACGGTGTTAGGGTTTGATTTGGTTTACTGCCCGAACAAGGAGTGTTCTGAATTGATTATGAACGAGTCTTTAATAAACAACTGTTACCAAATGTTTCATAGCTATCATTGTTTTAAAAGGCTCGTCATGGCGCCGCTAAGGCCTCGCAAAGGCGCGAGGCTTGACCTCCACGCTACGCAATATATCAAGGCTTGGGCTTAAGGCTTGATGTAAATGAGGAGTGGAAAAACGTGATAACGCACGATAAAGCGTGATGCGTGGAGACTTTTTTGAATTCAGTTTCTATAAAAATCATATTTTAATGTATGCAAAGATAGTTTATTGACTTTATTCCTTATGTATGACACTTTTTGTAAGCTCAATATATTCGAAATATGATATAAATATGTAAAATTATGAATATTTTCATATTTTGTACCGCTTTAAGTCACGCCTTAAAAACGTCATGACTCGCCATAGCTCGTAAAGGCGTGAGGCTTGGCTATGCCGTCACGCCACGCCTCACGCTATTTATAACCTTGATAGCTACACATCTTGATATTCATTGACGAAATTTGAGTAAATTTATTGAAATTGCAACTATTATATTAGTTAATTTGAGAGGGGCTGTTTACTTGAAGGTAATATAAGTAATACTTTAAAGTTTTGGACAGGTGTTGTAAGTATTTTTATTTCAGCATTTTTTTCTATAACTCGAAACATATAGCTTAAACCAAAAACATTCTTCGTCTATCAGTCAAGTTATAGAACACATCTAGCTTATACATAATCCAATAAAACGCATATACAACAATAACAAAAAAAATATAATTAAAAAAAACAAATGCCAAATAACACCAACTGTTAAGTTTTGCACAAGGGGCGGGTGTGGGTTTCGCGTTAACGCATGGGGCTATAATGCCCCGTACTTGACCCTCTTAGAAAACAAAAGTTCTTAGGTTTGAAACTCACTAAATAAGTAACTTGAGAATGGCCAGAAAAGTTCAAAATAATCACAAACATATTTGATTGACCGTGTACATTAAAAAAAATTAATTAAACACCCACACTTACCGAATAACCAAATTAAATAAGGTAAAATGCAGATATCTATTGTTTAATAAAATAAACTTAAAAAAATCAAAGTAGATTGTTCGCATGATGTGATTAAGTGTATACGAGAGTGTGCGGATGTGCAAAGTGTGCTATCGCATCGGGTCTGAAAGTTTTCGAGGCCTAAAATTATATATCACTGTATATAGTTGTGGCCTCAAAATTTATTTCCAACATCAAAATGTTGACGATATATGAAATTTCATCCTATATATGTTGAATTTTACTTCAAGTGAATGAGGGTGATGAAAAGCTCGTAAAAGTTAAAGCTATATCATTCCGATATATCTTTAATCGTCATGTTTAGTTATCATATAAATAGTTTTGCACAGGGTTTTCGTTAGTTCAGCTACGCTAATGTCAAATATAAAGTCATTTTGATTGGTTGACGATCACTCTATTTCATGTAAGAAAGTATGCGATCGGTAATTCAGTAGTTAACTAGTTGAAATAGTGGACAACAAATGTTACGTGCAAGTGAAAAGTAGTCTCGAATATGTTAGTTAAGTTTGTTTGTAGCAAAAAGTGGTTGTTGGTAGGATTGTTTTTTGACAAGGACTACGAAATGGAAGGAATACAGGACAAAAACAAAATTATACATGACGACAAAGAAAAATATGAGTTGGTCCACTGGGATACGAGGTTTTATGCTAGTATATCATAAAGGTATCTATCAATGTTTTAAAAATTGGTTTTGCATCGATCCGATTTATTCAGTCACCGGTTCGATCGGTTGAACCACTGAGTCAAACCGATTCTATACACATTTATATTTTTTTATATTTAATATCTTGTTTTTTTATCTCATAATTTTTGTGACATTATTTTTACGTTCAATTGAACCGATGAAGAGATCGAGTCTTTATTGATAAGTTTTAGTTCTTTATTTTTATGTCATAAAGGTTTTAGAAGGCCGATTAATCACCGCCTAGGCGTTACAAAGCCATCAATTTTGCTGATTTTTGTAACTTGATCGAACAAATAGATCAATCGTGGTCAACGACGGTCAATGGTGGTCAAACATGCACGAAACCTGCAAATTTTTCGGAAGTACCAAAAACTTGTTTTGATCACTTAAAGTAATTGTTTAAATCTATTCCAAGTGTTTTTTTTAAACAAAAATCTTGCCGAAATACCTAAAACTCGCCAGAAATACCCAAATTTTGCCAGAAATACCAATCCGATTAATCACTGATTAATCCCGCATAGACCGATTACAAGCTACAAGGTGGTCGACCGCCCGACTACCAATTCACGATTTTTGCAACCTTGCCGTTAAATGTTAGTAACAATGTAAAAAATCATGGTCGTTTTTAGGGGGATGCAAGCGATGTTGTTACACACGGTGAGTCACTACATGACGAGGATCACAAAATTTATGTACTTCTATTATATATATATACAAAATATAAGGCTCGATTTTAATTAGTTTATGTAGTTGTGACACATGTGTATTTTGTGGGTGTTTAAAAATCTCTTTTTGATAATAACATGTGGCCACTGCAAGACACTCTAGTAAAAATAATACGATGTACAAAGGAAAAAAAGGAAAATGTAGTGGAGTGGCATTGACCAATGTAAATCACGTTTTATAAACCGGACGAACAAACACTCTTTTAAGCGGGCGGCTAAGTTAAAACACTGTCTTCTGCATATTGTCCTTTGACACAACGTGTGACCTCGTTCCTTTTAGTGATTATTAACATTTTGCGTTAACAATTTTAAGGTCGTGTTATAGCAATGTGCATTCCTACCTGTCTAAAATTTTAAGGCCGTGTTATAGCAAAAAGTTTTTCCAGCTCAATATTTTTTTCTTCTAAATCGAAACATATAACTTAAACAAAAAATATTCTTCATTTATGAGTTAAGTTATAGGGCACATCTAGCTTAATTGTAACTAACTACTACATCCGTCCTATTTTTATTGTCATCATTTGACTTTTTAAACTCTTTTTTTAACTTTGATCTTTAATATTTTTCTTTGTAATATATAATATTTGATGAAAATTATACCAATGAAAATAGATTTAAAAACCAATATGTTCATATATTTTGCATTAAGTATTATATATCACAAACAAAATTATTTAAGATCAAAGTTAAAAAAGAAAGACTTCAAAAAGTCAAATGAGGACAATAAAAGTTGGACGGAGGAAGTATATCAAAAAAATAGAATGTGTTTAATTAATGTATTGGTTATATTTAATGAAGGTATAGTAACTGTATTTTTGTCATGTATACAAAATGGTTAGGGTCTGCCAACGTGGCTGATCTTGTCTCCTCCTCCTGATGCATCATATCTTTTTGTTTCATATATTCTTTTTCCTATCCTATTTGTCTTTCTGTCTTATTCAACTTTTGTTGTTACTGTAATGCGCCTCGCCGGAAAACCTGTAAACCAGTTAGAAAACCCGTCGTGACCCGAAACCCATAACCCATCTCTTTCTTGCATCTCTCCTCACAAGATTCAGTAGTTGCCATCTGGATTCCACATACCAATAGGCTCCAATCCTTTTTCAGTTTCCACGTGGGGGTTATGTGTCACTCAAACACATACCACTTATCACTAACAAAAAACACACAGTAGATCTCACCTACCTTCTCTCTCTCTCTCTCAAATGATTGCATACGGTGATTGTGGTTGTGGTTTTATGAGTTGAACCACTAGGATACGAGGTTTTATGCTATATCTTAAAGGTATCTATCAATGTTTTAAAAATTGGTTTTGCATGGATCCGATTTATCCAGTCATCGGTTCGATCGGTTGAACCACTGAGTCAAACTGATTCTATACACATGTTTATTTTTTTTATCTCATAATTTTTGTGACATTATTTTTACGTTCAATTGAACCGATGAAGAGATCGGGTCTTTATTGATAAGTTTTAGTTCTTTATTTTTATGTCATAAAGGTTTTAGAAGGCCGATTAATCACCGCCTAGGCATTACAAAACCATCAATTTTGCTGATTTTTGTAACTTGATTGAACAAATAGATCAACCGTGGTCAACGACGGTCAATGGTGGTCAAACATGAACGAAACCTGCAATTTTTTCGGAAGTACCAAAAACTTGTTTTGATCACTTAAAGTAATTGTTTAAATCTATTCCAAGTGTTTTTTTTAAACAAAAATCTTGCCGGAAATACCTAAAACTCGCCGAAAATACCTAAAACTCGTCAGAAATACCCAAATTTTGCCAGAAATACCAATCCGATTAATCACTGATTAATCCCGCATAGACCGATTACAAGCTACAAGGTGGTCGACCGCCCGACTACCGATTCATGATTTTTGCAACCTTGCCGTTAAATGTTAGTAACAATGTAAAAAATCATGGTCGTTTTTAGGGGGATGCAAGCGATGCTGTTACACACGGTGAGTCACTACATGACGAAGATCACAAAATTTATGTACTTCTATTATATATATATACAATATAAGTCGAAACATATAACTTAAACAAAAAATATTCTTCATTATGAGTTAAGTTATAGGGCACATTTATCAAAAAAATAGAATGTGTTTAATTAATGTATTGGTTATATTTAATGAAGGTATAGTAGCTGTATTTTTGTCATGTATACAAAATGGCTAGAGCACTAAGTGCTATGGCTTGAGTCGTGGGCCAAAAATGGTATTTTTTCTCCACAACACCAAAAACTCTCATAACACCAAAAAGTGTCTCTTTGATTAACACCACATTTTTTGGTGTTATGGGAGGACCCCACTTTTTTTTTCATTTAAAAAAAACCATATAAATATAAATTTTAAATTTCATTAATAATTAAAAAACACATTACATAAAGTTAAAAAAATACATAAAACTTAAAAACAAAATACATTAATTTAAATTTCATCATTAAGTTCCACAAATGATCCATAATATCTTGTCGAAGGTCCTCGTGCACTCTCCTATCCCGAAGTTCTTTGTTTTTATTCGTTGTCTTTCGCATCGTTCGACCCAAGTACGTTGAATATTGCTCTCTGTTGAAGCGTACATCGACCAATATTCACTAATATCGAAATTTTGATCTTTCAATATCATGTTATGTAATATCATGCAACAATACATGATTCTTTTAATCGTGTTCATGTGATATGCTCGTGCGGGTTGTTGTATGATTCCCCACCGACCTTGTAGGACTCCAAAAGCTCTTTCAATATCTTTTCTTGCACTTTCTTGAACTCTTTTAAACTTTTGTGTTTTTAGATCCTTTGCGATAGTAAACGCTTTGACAAACGTAGCCCATTGTGGTTAAATTCCATCCGCTAAATAATAACCTTTTTCGTATGTTTTTTCGTTTACTTGAAACGGAGCTTCGGGAGCTTTATCCGCTAGAAAGTCATCAAATAACGGTGAACCATATAAAACATTAAGGTCGTTGTTGGCCCCCGGTACCCCAAAATATGCATGCCAAAACCATAATTGTTGATCCGCAACGGCCTCAAGCATTATACTCGGGTATTTTTTATCGCCTTGTATGTTTTACCGAACTTTCGGCTTCATCTTCTTCCATAGCTTCATATTGCTCAAAATATTGTAAATATTGTGTACATTGCTCCATTTCGAGTTTAATGTGATACTCGTACATTTGGAACAAATCATTGGAATTCATATTGGTGTGTCAAAATATGAAAGGGATGTATAAAAATGAGAGTTTGTATATGTATTTATAGTGAAAAAAATGGTTCAAAAGTTATAGAAAAAACCCCTAACGGCTAGTTTTTTTTGAAAAAAGGCGTTGCCAACGGCTATATTTAAAAAAAAAATTAAACACGCGAAAACGCGAGACCCGAAAACACGAGACGCGGTACAGCGTCTCGCGTTTTCGGGTCGCATTTTCGCTCACCATCTCGGCTGGTGGTGGCGCGCGAAACCCGAAAACGCCACCCACGGTCTGCCAAAGTGGCTGATCTTGTCTCCTCCTGATGCATCATAGTATATCTTTTTGTTGCATATATTCTTTTTTTGTCTTTTTGTCTTATTCAACTTTTGTTGTTGTTACTGTAATGCGCCTCGCCGGAAAACCACCCGGAACCCATAACCCATCTCTTTCTTGCATCTCTCGTCACAAAATTCAGTAGTTGCCATCTGGATTCCACATACCAATAGGCTCCAATCCTTCTTCAGTTTCCACGTGGGGGTTATCTTACCACTTATCACTAACAAAAAACACACAGTGGATCTCTCTCAAATGATTGCATACGGTGACGATTTTAATGTGGGGTTGTCATGATTTTTCAGATTGGGTTCTTGAATGAGATTCTTTGATTATGTGGTTAGTAATTTTTAAATTTTGATTTAAGCTGATTCTCTTAATTAGGGTGACTAGGGTTAGGCTTTTGGGGTTTCTGTTATCTGTGATTCTTGGGTGTTGCTATGTTGATTGGTGTTTCACCTTATGAATGTTGTTATCAGATTGGTTTTTACTTTAAATTAAGACTTACCATTAAGGTGGGTGGGTTCGGGTTAGCCATACGCGACCGCTTTTTATATGAATGCGCGATTGCTTTTTGTATCAATCAGTTAACTCTGTTGCTTGGCGAAGAGAGACAGAAACAAAATGGTCGGCCTATGCTGGATCGGGTTTTTAATATTAAATGCAAAAGGAGCCCAATTGATGTATATAGCGTCGTGGTTATGTTTGGAACGGTTTTGCTTTTAGGAATGTCATAAGGGTTTGCGATTCTTTATAAAGGCCATGATGACCAAAAACAAACTAACTCTTTGCTAGGCTATCTCTGCAATATGCAGCCGTGATGGTTTGGTCTGAGCCACTATTCATGTAAAAGGACACCATTGTTTGTTCGAAATTAAGAAACGCCTACCGGTTCAGGATGCGCTCAGTTTCAATCCGTGGGTTTGCTATACCATTTATTGGGTGGGCTCCTTTGGGATTTTATATTAAAAACACGGATTCGTGTTTGCTGCCATATGTAACCGTGGACTGCATTTTCACGACTGTTGTACATGCTTCTGTTCATGTACTCATAGCTTACTGTCGGTGCGTTCCACTAGATTTACTTGGAAATCCGACTAAAACGATCTCACATTGTCACAAAGCATCAGCTTATTTTCTGGCTTTTGACTCCCTTACAGATCATTGTAGCTAGAATCTTATATCAGTTAGTTTGTGTAATGTGAGAGGGAGCAGTTTGGATGATAAGAGTAAGTGTTTGTGAGTGTTTGTGTATTTTGGAACGGGCCTAGATCGGGGTAGAGTGATGTTAATCCGGTTCGAGTAAAGTGTTGTGCAAATGTGCTCCTGACAGATGTTACACTCCCATTATAATGTTCGTTGCGTTTTTTATGTGGGGGTATTCAGCAGGCGATGAGGATTCCATTGCTTTTGTAATGCTGGAACATGATGGGCGAAAGCATCCTGTATCTTGGCGGGGCAGCACCACCAAAATGGTGTTTGCAGCCATGGCGGGTTCGCACACCCTTTCGTACAGTTCCGCACTCGCAAATCTGAGCGGAGCGCTTATTTGCATATATAGACAACTATATTTGAATGTATGTTTCGGCTTATTCCCGTATAAAAAATGAAAGGCATTTTGGTTTTAAATTGTTTCATGATGCCTACAAGTTAACGTTTGGTTCACGGATTTTATCATGATGAAACAATTTAGCGTTTGGTTCTGCTGAAAGTTGGGGTTGTGTCACATATCCCATGAATCTGGTCATTCCTTTGAACTCTATCTAATTGGATCGAAGTGCATTGGAGCTTATGTTCGCAACAAGAAAAATCAAAATCAGGTTCTTTTTTATTTATATTTATTTGTTCGGGTAATTTCAACCTATTTCTAGAATGAAAATTTATAGTACAGTTAGTTGTTTTAACCTCTATCTCTATTTCTCTTTTCTTACAGAGACATTTGGAGGACAACCAATTTAATGGATCAATACCCTCATAACATTGATAGATTGCAAAAAATGTAAGTTCTGAACTCATAATACTGCTATTATAATGATGAGGTGAATGTTACATAATATGTTTGTTATGGTGGGTCATATTGGAATCTGTTGTGTTGTGCAATGTGTCCTAACTTAAGCCATTTGCAGCGTCTATGGTTTATGTTAGAGGTGGTATTTATGGTTAATTTGTTTATGAACGAGTGAATTTGGACATGGTATCATATCTTATGGGTTAAATAAGAAGATCTCTTTAGGAAAAGAATGTGTCTAATTGGTATTTGCATGTATTAAAACCTAAAAATCAAAATTTGTTTTTCACTATAGCTTTGATGATTGTTAATGTTGTCGGGCATTATACGGATACAAAAACCTGATACGTGATACATTAGTTGTTCTTTAAACAAGTCTTAATGTGTCGACGTGAAACTTATGAATGCGTAAACCAAGTATAATTATTGGAATTTTTAATGAAAATTGATGATTAGAATTTTGTTTGCTGACATAATACAAGTTTTTATACAATTGGTATGTTTTACTGAAAGGTTGTTTTATTTTATGGAAGATATAAATTTATGTATGTCAAATACAAGCTGCTATGGATTGTTTCTGTTAGTTTGTCAAAATGACCTCGAGCTTTAAATTATTTTTGTTAGTGTACAGAGCTATGATAAGGGATTTTGATAGTGTGTTTGGGATGCAAACTCATATTTACGTAGAAGTGCCACTTGAGAAATTAAATGGTGGCAGAAAGCTTGAACTCAATATGTGCCCTGTTAACACCTCTCCCTTTTCTGATTAAGGAACTTATGTATATATTAGATTCACTCTTTTGTGTAGGAGGTTGAACCAAGAAATAGGCCAACTCAAATTGAGATTATTGAAAACGTGCATAAGGGACAGAAAGGAAAAGGCGAATGGCGTGATTCAAAGGAAGAAAAAGAGGCACTCGATATCGGTTACCTACTATCTCAGTAAGTATACACATTAACGGTGATCGCTTAAGGTGTAGCAAGTAGTGGGAAAACGCAGGCTGTGCATGTGCAAGTATACTTTTCCTTTTTGTGCTATTGGCCTGTTTGCTTTTTTCTTTTTATAATAATTATCAGTCTTTTTCATTTACAAATAATCACGAGAAATTAATATAAGAAGCTTTCCAAGAACTGTGAATGCCAATTATCCAACTTCATAAAACTTTAGTCTTCAATTTCTCTTTTGCGTGTGTTTTGCAAGTAATTGTGTTTTACAAATGTGTCATCTGTGATGTTTAAACAACACTTCTGCTGCGGCCGTGTGAAATTGTAAATTAACCCGTGTGTATAACCTTTGTATTATTTAAGTATCTCTAATTGTACAGTAAGGGTTAATCCGCTGATGTTCCTTTTGGCCGTGGATGTCCAACGGTCTACACGTTCCTTTCTCATTTCAGCTTATGCTTTCAAAATTTTGTACTTGCCCTTCATCATCTATTTGTAGTTTGTGATGGTCATTCTATGTGTTAACTAAGAGCACTTTAGCCACTGGAATAATTTTAAAATTAAAAAAATACCTACACACTGGTTCAGTGACCAATTAATTATAGTAAACTATATGTATAATTGTATTTTCATTGAAAGTGCAAAGGAAGCGAGTTGACTTTTATGGTCACACATACTAATTTCACTTTTTTGATTGCAGCAGATGGTGAGACTTAAACCATCGGTTTTGCACTCAATTATTTTAAGGAAACTGAATAGGCTGAAATCGCATGTCTCGAAATTTGTGGACCGTGTGACAAAGGATGAAAGTATGTATGGCCCTAGATCAAATCATGTAATGTGATATTTTTTGTTGTTGATGCACCACTAACAGAAAAAGGACATGCAGGATTGTGTGTGTTAATTTTAGTATAACGCCCGGGGTTACACTTACCATGGTGGTCACACATACTAATTAACCGTGGTCAACGACGGTCAATGGTGGTCAAACATGCACGAAACCTGCAAATCTTTCGGAAGTACCAAAAACTTGTTTTGATCACTTAAAGTAACTGTTTAAATCTATTCCAAGTGTTTTTTTTTAAAACAAAAATCTTGCCGGAAATACCTAAAACTCGCCAGAAATACCCAAATTTTGCTATACCCAAACTCGCCATAGATCGAATACAAGCTACAAGGTGGTCGACCGCCCGACTACCGATTCATGATTTTTGCAACCTTGCCGTTAAATGTTAGTAACATTGTAAAAAAATCATGATCGTTTTTAGTGGGATGCAAGCGATGCTGTTACACACGGTGAGTCTATTATATTAACTGCTTAAACAAAATCAAATTAGATTGTTCGCATGATGTGATTAAATGTCAGAGCTGTATACGAGAGTGTGCGGATGTGCGAAGTGTGGTATCGCGTCGGGTCTCAAAGTTTTAGAGGCCCCAAATTATATATCACTGTATATAATTGTGGCCTCAAAATTTATTCCCAACATCAAAATGTTGACGATATATGAAATTTCATCCTATATATGTTGAATTTTACTTCAAGTGAACGAGGGTGATGAAAAACTCATAAAAGTTAAAGCTGGACCATTGTGATATATCTTTAATCGTCATGTTTAGTTATCATATAAATAGTTTTGCACAGGGCTTTCGCTAGTTCAGCTACGTCAATGTCAAATATAAAGTCATTTTGATTGGCTGACGATCACTCTATTTCATGTAAGAAAGTATGTGATCGGTTATTCAGTTAACTAGTTAAAATAGTGGACAACAAATGTTACGTGCAAGTGAAAAGTAGTCTCGAATGTGTTAGTTAAGTTTGTAGCAAAAAGTGGTGGTTGGTAGGATTGTTTTTTGACAATGACTACGAAATGGAAAGAATACGGGATAAAAACAAAATTATACATGACGAGAAAGAAAAATATGAGTTGGTCCACTGGGATACGAGGTTTTATACTATATCATAAAGTTATCTATCAATGTTTTAAAAATTGGTTTTGCATGGATCCGATTTATTAAGTCACCGGTTTGATCGGTTGAACCACTGAGTCAAACCGATTCTATACACATGTATATTTTTATTTTTATATTTAATATCTTGTTTTTTTTATCTCGTAATTTGTGTGACATTATTTTTACGTTCAATTGAACCGATGAAAGAGATCAAGTCTTTATTGATAAGTTTTAGTTATTTATTTTTATGTCATAAATTATAACAAAGATTTGCAAAAATAATCAACTTATGATTTTAAGGTATAATTGACTATTATAAAATGTTTTTGGTAGATTTTAAAAAATAAGTCATGACCCGGACAGGTTAGTCAAATAAGCTAAAACGCGGTCACATCCGAACCGGTCTCCAAACATTGGTTTCTCTCTACCAATTTGTAATTCGTCACAAAATCGTGTCTCGATGTTATTCTGTGTTGTGCGAGAAACTCTTCAAACAAACAGCTGCGTTTCAGATCATGATTAAGACAACATTTGAGAAAATAAATCAAGGTTGCAAAATGTTTGGGTATTTTTGTCGAGTAGCTTGTAATCGGTTTAGACGGGATTTATCTTTAATTAATTGGATGGGCATTTATGGCAATTTTTTGGGTATTTTTGACGAGTTTCAAGTATTCCAGGCTAGGTTTTTCTTAAAAAGCAATTTGTGATAGATATAAACAGCGACTATAAGTGATTAAAACAACGTTACAACGAGTTTTGAGTATTCTGCGAGATTTGCAGGTTTGCGGCAAATTTACCACCGTTGACCGACATTGGCCATCATTGATCACTGTTGACCGATTTATTTGACTGATATACCCAAATCAAAAAGTTAGTGACTGATTAGCGCCTAAACGATAATTAGTCGGTCTTTTAAGCTTCTATTTCAACACTACTTTATGTCTTGTATTTAATCAAGCCCTTGTTTAGTAAAAAGGGAGGCGATTTGTATATACATTTTTTGCCTTCTACCACTAAAGTACATCTGCTAATGCACACAAATGCATATTTAGTGGTGAATGACAAAAAAAAATGTGTACAAATCATCTCCCTTAATAATAGCATTATTAACCAACTATATCAAGAAATGGAATGTGTTTAATTAATCTGGTGGTTATATTTAATGAAAAATATATTAATTTATAAGTTTATTTAATGTGCATTTAATGCATTTTCTGATTAATTAAAAAAATTATATTTATTAAATGCACTTTAACTTAAACCACCTATCAAAAATTAGCAAACATGGTTGGGGTCTGCAATTTAATGCCAACGTGGCTGATATTGTCTCCTGATATTTTGTTGCATGTTCTTTTTCCTATCTTGTTTCTTTT
>BQNB010066518.1:0-12500 GCA_026074375.1 Tanacetum coccineum
TTCAAGATTTGATAATAATTAGGGTTTAAAACAAATCTCACCGATCTATTGGTTTAGGGTTTGTTTTAATTGTGGGTTGTTTTTTGTTGCTGCAATTATATATGCGCCATGGGGGTTTACTTGGGGGTGGTGGTTTTGGTGTCTTTCTCTCGCCTATCTCTGTTGTGGATCTGAGTTGTTTATATCTCAATCAGATCCACTCACACCTTCTTCCCACCGACCACTTACAACCTCTTTGGCCTCACCGCGATGCCACCGACCTCTTCATTGCCGCCATTCATGGTGGGTGGCGTTGGTGGTCGGTTGGTGATGTTGGTGACCTAAGGTGGACGTTTGTTTGGGTTAGCTTACTTTAAACAACTATTTGGCTTATCAAGATTGAGATATACACGTCTGAGGATGATGATAACGGTTGGTTTTGTTGTGTATTGGATAACCGCCGCTTTTGCTGGCTTTTTTTTTTGGATCGATAAACTCGAGGTGAAGCAGGTATTTTTTCTAAAAACCTAATTTTTTGTAGTAACCAATGTTGTTGCAATGCTACTTTTGTTGTTTGTTTTGGGGGTTTAATAACCTTTGATAATTGGTGTTGTTGGCTATTTGTTAGTTGCTACTTTTGTTTGTTAAATGTTTTGTGCTTATTGATGTCTTCCTATTTTTGATTTATGATTTTGATAGTTAATTGATTTTTTTGTGTTTGGTAGTCACTGTTATGATTACGGCGATTACATGTGTTGGAAATGCTATGTTTAATTTGTTCCTTTTGATGAATCCGAACACGCTAGCAGCTTGAAATAAAGGCGTACACATCCGTTTTAAGCAGGGTAAACTATTTAGTTTGCAACCATTGTGGACTAGAACATTTTTCAGCCATAGCAGCTGTGTGTGTCTATAGGATGCTAACAAATCTGAAACTCACTCCATTGAAGCGCCTTTAAAGGCTAAATTTTGGAGGGAGTGTAATTGTGTTTTGCGGCAATATGTGATTATGTGTGTTGTGGTGGGTGTGCTTATTAAGCATGCATCCTTCTATGTTTTTAGTAACTTATCTGAGCCTATTCAAAGTTGGTGACATTCGCGTATTTGGAGGGCAAAGTATTAGCTTTGCAACCATGGCGGATGTCGCCGCTTATTGGTTGTTTGCCAATAAAATTGAGCCTAATGCCGTAAACTTAGAGGCAGAATACCCGCTTAAAAAGGGGGCAGTGTGGCGGGGCACGCTCATTAAGCTTGCAACCGTATAGAAATTCTTGGCTAGGCTATCTTTGAACCCTAAATGGGCCTTACCCGGATCCAAGCCCATAACCATAAGCCCAAATCCTAGTCCATTAACCTTTTTATAAAAGTCCAGGGACCAAACTTGCAATTTCCTAAAGATTTTCATAACTAGAAAAAGGAAAAAGAAAGACAAGGACCATTTGTGTAAAATCCCAAAGTTATAACAGTTTTTAACTATCAAAAAATGGGCGCGAAGCTTTTTACTATTCATCATCACCAACAACCCACCACTCAGTTAAAAACAAGGGGAAAATAGAAATTAAAGGGTGCGATAGTCAATTCATGAGCTCCTAAACACAATGGCAAGGACAAATCAGTCATATCAATGGACTAATCAAAGTTCACTCAAGCTCATAACCACGCCAGCCATGGGAAAGCATAAATTCATATGGGTTTTTGTGCTAATACACTCACAAAAGAAGCACAATGTCATCCAAAAGGGAATGACACGCTGGCAATCTTCAGGTGTCCACACAATGAACAAACGGTCACAATTGAAGCCTCAATGATTAGAAGATTTGATGGACAGGATTAAGATTTGGAGAGCAAGGCAAGAGGATCTGGAAGCTTCACCAAATGGCTATAAATAGCACACACCTCACACACACACACACTATCTAGGGTTTTTAGTAGTTTTTAGTCTAGCTTAAATTCGTATTTTTCTTAAATGTAATCTTCTTTTTAAGTAATGTAACCAGTAACTTTCATTAATGAAATATTAGTTTAAGTCATTCAAAAACTCTCTTTTTTTCTTATTCAAAAGCTCTCTTAATAAGCCAAATAGTCTCAATAAGCTAATAAGCTCATTTTAAGCTCTTTCAGTCTATAAGCTGAAATAGAGCTTATTTTAATTTAGTATTAATCCTACCTAAACTTTAAATCAGTTTAACTTACATTTATCATGGACCTTATTGGATATGAGCTTTTTGGAAGGGGATCTTAACTTGGAAGAGATCCCAAGCACTATTACCCTAGCTTATTAATAAGCTAGGGAGCTTGTAGCTGCCAAATTTGGTTACTCTTGTTTAGCTAGAGTGAATTGCAAGTTTCTCTTTGAAAACCTTTATTTCTAGCTTAAGTAAATCTCTTATTGCTTGTAATTGCTAGATCTGCTTATTTTTGCTTGCTTATTATCTGCTTATTTTTGCTTTTTATCTCTTATATTTGCTTATTAGTTCATTCTTTTAATTTGTTTTTGCTTTTCTTAGTTTAGATCATAGTCTTCCATATATTTGTCTTGAAAACCTTAAAAACTAAAAATATTAGGAAATTAGTTTAAATCTTAGACTATTGCTTAATCAGTTGTTAATTCATGTTAATTAGGTTTGTTAAAAGCTAAAAATTATCTGGTATTAAGTTTCTAATAGGTAGATTTCATTTTAAAAAGCTTTATCAAATCTGTCAATCTTTATAAGGGGTGTTTGGCACAAGAAAGTTTGACCTCTAAAAGTTAAAATGACTTGTGCAAATTATTTGAGTCAACTTTAGGATCTCTTAAAAACATTAGGTGAGAAGTTTTTACAAGTTAGATTTTGAAAATGAAAAGTTTAGAGCTTATTTTAATAATGTCAGCACCAGGGTACTTAGGAGTTTGGATTTTATAGCTTAATTTTGAACTTAGCTCTTTGAGTTGTTGTTGGTGTTTGCATTGAGTTTGTAAACACTTACTAAGAGTGTTTTAGTGCAGAAGTCTCCTTAGGAAACCTGCACTTTTGAGTTACACTTGTGCAAAGTGCACCAGTACTAACAATAAGTTAGTACTGCTGTCACTTTTGGCTTAAGATTAAGCAAGTAATCTTAGGACTTAAGCTTTATGCAAAATAAGTAGTTAAATAAGTTTTTTAGAGATAGCTTAATATAGATTAGGTAATAGATTTAGATTTATTGCTTATTAGTTTAGCTTAATTTGCTGCCAAAATTCACCAAAGAGCCAAAAGCACCAAAAATGGTAGGTAAATTAGTGGTTTCTTAAAATTGTTAAATTTAGCTTAAGTTACTTGTTTAATTGCTTAAATAATTAGTTTATAAGTAGTTCTTTAAGCCTTTTATAGCTTATAGTCTATTTTACTTCTTAGTGCTTTTTAGCTTAATGAGATTTTGTGCTTATTTTCTAGATTTCTAAGTTTAGCATTTTCATCATCATTTTTCAGTTGCTTTTAAGTGTTTCTAGCTTAGTTTTCTTTTCATTCTTAGATTAAGCAACTTATAAGCTCTCTAGAACACTTTCCCTTTTTCATTTTAAGCTTAAATTGAGCTTGTTACAAGCTTTTAAGTGAAACCAAAGCCAAAACCCTTCTCACTGTAACAACTTATTTATAAGCTGTTTTAGAGCTTATTAGTTAGTTTCAGCTTAAGGTCCTTTTATTAAAATAGCTTATTTTAGTGCCCTTTTTAAGTCCTAGTATTTAGTTTTTCTTAAAAGCAAAAAAAATAAATAGCAAAAAGGGGTTGCCCACACTCGAACCCACGACCTCTCAGTTATAGTACCAACGTGTTAACCATTTGCTTCAATAGCTTATCCGTTCTTCTTTCCTTTCATTAAAACTTTATACACACTTTAGCCTATTAAGCCAAATAAGCTGTTAAGCTTATTTTGTGGCTTATTTTATAAGCTACATCTTCGGGCTTATTTTTCCTAGGTTTCTTATAGCTTAAGCTATTTTTTGAATTTTTTCTAGAATTTTTACTATAAGTTTAGTATTTTTAATCTTTTATTTTCTTTAAAAAATTTAAAAAATCATAAAAAATAGAAAAATAATCAGAAAAATAAAAAAAAAAATTATAAAATTTTCTTTTTATATAAAGTTTGTAGGAAAATTAGTTTCACTTTCGTAGGGTCTATTTTGCAAAAATTCACTTTTTAAAGAACGGGTTTCGTCCCCGTTCTCAGTTTTCAATTTTTAACCCTCGTTTTAACTCCGCTTTCACTTTAGTTTTTTTAAACATATTTTAATCAAAAATAGAATACATTTAAAAAAAGAAAATTTTAAAATTAGTTTAATTTTGGAAGAATTTTAGGTTTTTTTGGCCTTATTTGTTAGAATGTCCCGTTTCGCGTTTTTAATTAAATTTTGAAATTGTTGCTTTTTATTTAGTAGTGATAGCTTATCAAAAATATATTTGCTTCATTGAAATCATAATCCGAACTAAAACGTGGTTTCAATTTCACTAGTCGTTGGGGAAACGACCCGGGTAATCATACTTGCCCGGTTTAATATACGTATTATATATTATATTAAATATTTTTAAGAGTGAATTTTTCTTAGGGAATTTTCTAAATTGCTCTTGTGGAATATTATTTTATAGTATATTTTATTGTGTATATAAACTTTTACACCATGTGTCTAGAGGCTGCTAACGAATCTGAAACTCACTCCATTGAAACGCCTTTAAAGGCTAAATTTTGGATGGAGTGTAATTGTGTTTTGCGGCAATATGTGATTATGTGTGTTGTCGTGGGTGTGCTTATTAAGCGTGCATCTTAGTAACTTATCTGAGCCTATTCAAAGTTGGTGACATTCGCGTATTTGGAGGGCAAAGTATTAGCTTGGCAACCATGGTGGATGTCGCTGCTTATTGGTTGTTTACCAATCAAATTGAGCCTAATGTCGTAAACTCAGAGGCAGAATCCCCGCTTAAAAAAGGGGGTAGTGTGGTGGGGAACGCTCATTAGGGTTTGTCACCCTCCCGTGCCTTGCCATGTAGAAAAATACTTCTAATTTACTACACGTGAGAGTGACAAAACCCTTATTACGCGGTCAAAATGCTACGCTTACCTGTTACCCGCTGTTTTACTGTCTTAAATCTCAAACGGTAGTGTGATATCTTTTAGCTGGCTTATATTTGTTGTACGCAGCCGTGATATGCCAATTCCTAAAACTTCTATATGAGCCAAATAGGCGATACATTTATATACAGGGCAACACACTTCAATAAATTTGCTTTTAATGCTTATTGCGGTTTGTACTAACCCGGTACCGACCCACCGGAATACCCGCTGAGCATTTGATCTAAACGCTACGCTTACCAGTTACCCGATGTTTTACTGTCTTAAGTCTCAAACGGTATTCTAATAAGGCAATGATGAGCGAAAGTGTGATATCGCTTGGCTAGGCTATCTTTGTTGTACGCAGTCGTGATATGCCAATTCCTAAAACTTCCATCGGAGCTAAAAGGGCGATACATTATACCTTATATATATTAAAAAGCAAGATTATTCCCCCGAGGCTCTCATTAAACTGCTCATTAAATGGGCTGGCGTGTTAAGGGCAACACACTTCAATAAATGCGCTTTTAATGCTTTGGCGGGTTTCTTTTTAACCCGATACCGTCCCGCGAGAATACCCGCTAGACATTTGATCTAAACGCTACGCTTACTTGTTACCCGCTATTTTACTGTCTTAAATCTCAAATGGTATTCTAAAAAGGCAATGATGAGCGGAAGTGTGATATCGCTTGGCTAGGCTATCTTTTCTTAAATGGCTTATGGCAATCGGTCGGTTATATAACCCAGGGATTCAGTGATATAAAGGAATAGGGCTTGTAATGATTATCCTCCCAACGAGAAAATTAACGTTTCTCGGTCTTGGAGTTTGTTCTATACAGAGACATTCAGTCGTTTTAGAGTTCTTGTCAAGAAAAAGTGACATGTAGTGTATGTTTCAGTGGCGCTTACCCTTACCGTTAGAAGAGAAGTGGCTGTGCATTGGTTGGTATTAAAAAAGCTTGAGACAGTTGAATTTTTCAAGAATTCTCGATGACCAATATCATAATTCTGTTGTTCAAACATTGTTGTCGACTTCAACACTGCAAATTCCGCCTCTACTCAATTGTATTTCAAGTAAAGTACAACAATTTTTTAGATTGGTCGCCTATTTTAGAGGGGGAGTGTTTTCGTGAAAAGATAAATGTGTTTAATGTTCTTGGAATACTTCAACACTCGACAATTCTTATGTATTGTCATAACATTGTCCAAATGTTCCTACAACACCATTTCATGTAGTCTGACCATATTTTCTCCGCCACAAGTTTGTGAAGACATAATTTTAATCAAAAGGTTTATTCAAAAACCGTAACGCTCGCGCGTTTTTATTTAAAATAAGGGGAGATAAAATGTAATTAAAAGTATGTTATGCAGATTTCTGTGTACTCAATGCGTAGAAGGAAAAGGTGCTATTTATGGTTCGATTTTTATTATGACCAGACAATATAGACATTGAGAATTTCACGATGAATTACTGTAAGTCATAAGGTGGTATAGAGTTAGGGAAATCTAATCTATGGTCCAACGAGACCGAGAAGGATTACCTCCAAGGATGAAGATCCAAGTTAGCAAATAGCGTCCTAGGTATGTATTGGAGATGAATGTATATAGGAATAAAGTGTAAAAGTGACCGATATGATAAGAATTGAGTTAACCCACTGGAAACAATCTACAATCAATGGTTGCGCGTCGTAAGACATCTTGGTGAAGCATTGAGAGTGCGTTTAAAGATAGTGAATGAATGAGGAAAATGTAATCGGATTGTAAAGCGGTCTAAAGAAAGTGAAGTGCGCTCCACGTGACAACTAGAAGAAGGCAGAGAAGAACGGGTCATACATATGCTGGTCAGAAATCACAAGTTGATGTGTTAACATTTGAAAATGACATCATGGACCCAGTGATGCAATGCACAACCCTTCCCAGCCATTCGGGTTTCTCTTAACAGAAACATGTCTCGATTTGTCACGGGAGATACACCCAGTAGAATCTATTGACATCTCACTTCGAGATCGTTGGAATTGAACAAGTGGCAATCTTTGCTCCAGCTATTATATCCGAGTACTAAAAACCAAATTACACTAATCGAGTCTATGGAGCGCAAGAAGTGTGTATCATGTCTAAGGATATATCTCGATTTAGGACACATTCGCATTTCAAAAACTTGTTGGGTGAAAATCATCAAAGTTCACTAGTTTAACAGCAGTAATTTAAGTTTATTGTAACAAGAAGTCCTTACGCAGTATATCTCATTGTGTGTATTTGCAGAATCATCAAACTCGAGTGTGATACTTATGTATGTACAAATGAAGATGAATCCTGCTTGAGTCAGCATCAAACAAGCTTTTGGTAGGTGCTTGCGAGATTCTATATGAATCAATCTTGTGGACAACTGGATGAATCTGATTTAGGTCCAGTCAAATGAATTGACGGGTTGATGAATTTTAATAAATAAGTGTCAATTGAAACTCAACCGATAGTGTTACTCAATGTTAGTTGTCTGTGTAAGAGTGTGTACAGAAGTATGCACATTGTCGCGAATTGACTGTCTTCAAAGTCAATTTTGTCTTCATTCTTATGTATTCAAAACATTATCAAAATGTTCCAAACCATTCATGCTGATAATATTTTCTCCCACGGAATTTTCAAGACATATTTTAATCACAAGGTATTTCAAAAACTAAGTGTTTATTATTTAAAATAAGGGGAGAAAATGTATTTAAAATATGATCTAATCGACTCAATGTGCTGAACAGTAAGAAAAGGTTTTATGGTTCGATCTTATACCCAACAACATCTTAATTTCACGACGATTCTGAAGTCATAAGGTGGTTAGGTTAGGAATCAATCCTATGATCCAACCAGAACCGGAGGATCTACCCAAGGATAATCCAAAGTTAGAAATAGCAGTCCTTAGGTATGATTGGAGATGAATGTATATGGGAATAATGCCGACTAAGATTGAGCTAACACTGGAACAATCACAACAAGGTGTTAGTAATGACGTCCTGGTAAGCATTGAAGGCGTTGAAGAATGAAAAAGAAATGTATGGATAAAGGGTCTAAAGAAAGAAGCCCTCCACACAACTTAAGGCAGAAACCGGGTCAATACATAATCTATCAGAATCACAAGATGATTGCTGGTATTGAAAACGACATCATGGACCCAGTGATGCAATGCACAACCCTTCCCAGCCATTCGGGTTTCTCTCAACAGAAACTTGTCTCATTTGTCACGGAGATACACACGTTATCTATTGACATCTCACTCCGAGATTGTTGATATTGAATAGGTGGCAATATGCTCCAGCCTCCGAGTACTAAAACCAAAATGCACTAATCGAGTCTAGAGCCAAGAGATCAATCAAAATCTCGTTAGGACACATTCCATTTCAAACACTTGTTGAACATCATCAGGTTCACAAGCTGTTATCAAGAGTCCTACGCAATATCATTGTGATATTTGCCAGAACATCCGAGTGATACTAATGTATTCACAATGAAGATGGAAATCCTGCTTGAGCCAGCATCAAACAAGCTCTTGGTAGGTGACTTGCGAGATTCTATATGAATCAAACTTGTGACAACTGGATATCGATTTGGTCCAGTAAATGAATTGACGGTTGATGAATGTTGATAAAAACATGACACTCTCGATGTGTTACAAAAACACTTTAACGAGTGACACGTCGATTGATTTTCAAATCAATTTTCTCGTTTATCACTAACGTAAACCTGCAGGTCAAACGGTGGTAACGGCAACCTCAATCCCATTCAAATGCTCAATCTACGAAGACATACTATCTAGAAAGCTCAAGATTTAAAGACAAAGACTTCCGCAAACTCTGAAATAAAGCTTTCAAGATGATGAATAGTATGAGCATGTTGGTCAAAGACACAAGATCGCAAGATGGCATAGACGATAAAGACAATGACGAAGGCCAAAAGTAAAGATCGCAAAGCATGAAGGAACAAGCCTACAACTAAGAACAAAGAGAAAGACCAAGACCACATGAGCTTAACGACAAAAGCAATCTCATTGATCTCATGAAGGAGTGTCATCAATGAACTCACTTCGGGGGAGATTGTTAGCCTCAAAATATTGAGTCGAACATGAAGTTCGTTCATTATGTATGTTAGTCTCGGTCAATTAATTAGTTAACGTTGTAATAGGAAAGTATCGGGAATCGGGCTCGATAGTTAATCTAATATTGTATATGTTTCGGGTTTAATCCCAAGCAAAACCCGAGCCCGGGTCCTAGTTAAATATCCCGCGCGTACCTTTAACGTGACGGGGTATATAAGCTTTTTCTTCTTTAGAAAAAGTTAGTTGTTTCATTATATAAAAATCTTCTTTTTCTCATTCTCTCTAACCTCTCTCTTCTTTCTCTCTCTAAAACAACTCAATCTTTCTTTATCTCTTTTCTTGGTTCGATTCGTGGTTCGTAATATGAAGTGAAAGTGTAAATCGGGTTCCTACAGAGACTTTATGCAAAACTTTGACACGTGTCCATGCAAGTACTGGGCGACTTGGACGACTGGGGCCACTTGGGACACTTGTCAATTTTTGTGTGAAAGTCTCCCAAGTCTGCTAGGTCGCCCAAATCACCTTTGGTATTTTAGAAAGCAAAATTTTTTTGGGGCAATTAACACCTAATTACTTGTACTTTTGGAGCAAAATAAAAATTTTCCCAAAATAAATGGTAGAGAGGGAATGTGTCGATGAGAGAGAGTAGCAAGGACTTGATTTTGCAGCATGAGGTATGCTACATCCACAAAATCTTTATAAAAGATTTTCCACAAAATGACGTGGCATACATGGATAGGAAGATTTGAATTCAAAAGGATGAGAGAGAAGTAATTTGGATAATTTTTATTGGTTAAAAGACATTTTGTGAAAGTTTGTTTGTAAAAGCTTTGTAGATGTAGCATTTTCCTTGCAGCATCGTACATATTCTTTGCTCTGTTTCTTACATTTTGCGTGGTGGTATCAACATACCAAATAAGCAAGTTACAAAATGACACGTAGCTTTTGTTTTTATATGTCTATTTTTGTTTACCTGTTTCTCTATTGTTTCGAGCAATGTTTTAACACCCGCTTCAATTCGATCAGTTCAATCGGTTGAACAGGAAATTAGTAGGAGACCGGACCGGATGTAGCTGGGTTTTTGTTTGTTTGAGGTTTGAATTGAACTGGCGGTTTTTCAATGACCCGGTTTAATAAATTCGGCCAGGTCACAACTTTTGTCGTTTTATTATTTGCTTTAAACTACAAAAACTTTTCTTTTCTTTAAAACTAACAAAACCTTTTTGTCATTTCATTTTTGCTGCACTCACAATTTGTGTTATGTTAAGCTTTATGTTTGTTTGTACAAACATATTGTGATTTGTAAAGTTAAGTTTAATTGAAAAGTAACAAACATGTAGTTAAGTTTTGGCAAAATAAAAAATTAGAGTTATAAATTAATGTTGGTATTCTATTTGCTTGATTTAAAAAGTTAGTTAATAAAGATAAAAAATTTAAAAACATCACAATATGGCTTGTTGTAAACTAAAACTATAAATTTGTTGTAAACTATTATTATAATTTTATTGTTTTGCATTTTTTTAATTATTGATTTGGAAATAAAAGACTAAAAGCCAATATAGTGATCTTATCTTTATCGGTTTAATCGAATAAGAAAAATAAAAATCCCCAATTTTAATTTTTGTGTTCATCATGAACCCAGACTAAAATTGAAAGAAAATAGATAAAATGACATAAAATTGATGATGTTAGGAATGATTGTATGTGTTGATTCTATCGTCAATTTAAGTTTTAATGGTTTGATTTTGAGTTTTTTTTTGTGGCTTTGGTCATGTTCGTCGCTTTACAGCAATGGAAGGGGGTGTTTGATTTTGTGTTTAAGAATATTTTTGACAATGTGTGGATAAATTATTGTCTGGGTGGTGGTCCTATTGATCAGGGGGGCGCCCATAATAAGCTTTGGGGCCGCTGGTGATATGGGGGCCGCCCTCGGTACGAATTTTTTTTGGACTTTTAAAAATTTGAATTTACGAGGAAGAGTGACTAATTAATTTGCATTTCGCGGATTAAAAATATTTAACAAGATTCGAATGAAGTTGTTAAATTGTAACGACACGGAATGGAACGCGGACTAGAATTGAGACAAAAGAAAGAGAAGCGGACTAACACGATTTATGGAATGTGTTCCGTCATTCCTAAACCAAGACGTAGACAGCTAAACGATTCACGTTTAAGGGGTTTCATAAGAATGTTGACGATGTGTTGTCGACGGATGACACTTTTCGATTGAGATATGTCCTTTCTGAACATTATCACGAAGAAAGTCATGACAAATTTCGATATGTTTGGTTCGAGAGTGTTGCATCGGGTTTTTGCTAAGGTCAATCGCGCCTTTATTGTCGCACATGATCGGGACGTCGTCGAGTCGAACATCGTAGTCGATAAGAGCTTGTTTCATCCATAGTGCTTGTTGACATGCCTTTCTAGCGCTTAGGTATTCGGCTTCGGTAGTGGATATAGCAAGAGCGGTTTGTTTCTTCGAGAACCAAGAAGTCAAACAACATCTTAAGAGTGTATAAATACTGCTAGTGCTCTTTCGGTCCACATAATATCCCGCATGATCAGAGTGTACAAATACCGCTAGTGCTCTTTCGGTCCACATTCTAGAATTTATGCTTGAAATCTTTGCGAGACCGCAGTAAGATCACGCTTGCGTGATACAAACATTTTTTTTGATTAAGAGGTATTATTAAAATGGAAAATATAAATGAATTACTTTGTTGAAATTTTTTTTTTTAATTAAATAATATGAAATTTTATTCGTTTGAAGTATTACGCGTAGCTGCAAGAATTCTTATCATAAGTATAGGGGGAAGCAAGTTCCCCCAAGATTATCAAAAAAAAGTCTATATGCCTGAGTATCACCTAAACGAAGAAATTCGATGGAATAACGAATAAGATGGATTATTATTTAATTATAAATTCTCTTCAACAAAACAAACTCGAAACTTACTAGTACGTAACCTCTTTCGAAGATAATGTCCGGTGCTTACGCCATGTCGGTGGAGTTTAGTTTCTAGTACAAGTTATTGGTAAATTGTACATTTCATGACTGCGTGTTTGAGTGACTCCCGTTTATTACCCTTATCACTAAATTGAGCGTAAGTAAAAAATAAAACTTATCTGAAATTTTGTGACTTGCTTTGTCATGTTATATGTGCTTATGATTTCTAATCTAATGAAACAAAATTCTTTCGCTTTGATTGCTTGAGGGCAAGCATTGTAGTATGGGGGGGATTTGATAACGCTCAAAAATATACATAAAATATCCCTTAGAAATGCGAGAAATATATGTACTAACGCAATAAATATTATAAGAATTGGTCGTTTGCTATGTAAATATTGTTTCAGGACCAAATATGGAAGGAAGGACTT
>BQNB010066518.1:20000-34533 GCA_026074375.1 Tanacetum coccineum
CCCACCACTGGTATGCAAAATGGGGAAGGGAATTAGGAATAAAAAGAAAATAATGGAAAACATCATGTACTTTAATGATGGTGCTGGACCATCTTTATACGTTGGAACACCCTTAACCCAAAGAGAAAAGCAAGATTGAGTGGCACTTGCCAGTATTCGATGAGGTTATGAATGCTTAGAAGAAGTGAGGCCAATAATAGGAAACATATTTGGGGGGCTTATAATGACAAATACAAAAAGGTGGTTAGACGAAATTCTGGGACGACAGGTTAGATTAGATGGAAAAGATTTAAACCAGAAAAAAGAAGAGCAATGGTAGAAGTGAACAGGAAATATGCTTAAAGAAAAGATAAAGATCCAGGGGCAATTCTTAATTCAATTAGAGCTGGAGGGCCTAATCAAAGAAAATGCTCCGTGATACAGGATTACCTAACTACTAACCACCATGCCATCAGGGAATCTACGAACAATTGGGCAGAGGGGATGATATCATGTAAGAAGAATAAGAAAAGAAAATAACATGGATTAATATTCAAGCTGAAGTAACTCGGTTCGGCTAGTAATGTACTATGTCAAGTTGGATTCACCACTCTGTCTGCCCAATTCTTGATTTTGGAAATACCTATAGACCGGGACGCACCTATCATGGTGGGTCGTAGATTCCTTGATACAATTAGAGGTAACATTGACATTCCAAACAGGATATTAACTACTTTTGATGGATTACTGTCAAACCTTTTAGATCAGGAGCTAGATCATAAAAATTCAAATTGCTGAGAGTGATCAGATACGTAGAAGACTATGTGATTAAGAGGAATGATATGGGAACACCAATTCACAACTCCAGACCAATCGGATACCAAAACAATACCAACCCTGCTGAAAACATGACCTTGTCAACCCTTGAATCAGTATTTAAACCCATTTAGATAAATAAGCGTTATGGCAAAAGGCTTGTAGTTTCCTAGGATCAACTCGCGTGGCTATCACTAAGTAGTGTTGAATGGAAGCCAGATTACAATTTTGCTATTTTATTCTGAGTTGTGAGCATCCTAGGCAATGGTAACTTAAGATTCGTTTTAACCGACCCTTATGGAATATATCACATGCTTGCTTTTATGACAACCCACAAAGAGAATTTATTAAAATATCACAGTTGAGTGACTAATGTCCACCAAACTGTTCATCAGTAGTAAGCATTGAAGAAAGAATACGGGATAGAGGAAGAGTTTGTGCACTCCCAAAAAACCGATGTTTATCGTACTTTAATTTTACTTTTTTGTCATATGCATATCTAAATAATAAATCAATTATATTTAATCCATTATGGATTATACTTTGATGTACGGGGACTACCCTGATATTAATAAAAAAAGATTTTTGTGGGCTAATTTACGTTTCAGTTATTTTAATTAAAAAAAACAAATAAATAAAAAAAATATAAAAAAGGGCTAGTTCGCCGCATTAGTGAACCTAGGGGAAGGGCGCGCACTTTTAGATATTTTCAGAAACAAAGCTTATAAAAGAAGTTTTTCGACTCATTATAAATACCACACTCAAAAACTTAGACACCGCCGGGTTTCTAATCAAAATCAAAGAAAAGATTCTAAAAACCAATCCACCAACTTCTTAATCATGCCAAGGGTATGTTTATTTCGGTTTCCTTTCTATTTTCTTATCATTAAATCCATTATAATTATGTGTTTATAATTTATATGAATTAAGTTTAAGAAAATTATGAAGTTATGCCAATAGAATTTGAATAGGACTAGGATTATGCCTTATTATTTAGAATTAAGAGATGCTATCAGAAACCTTAGATTAATCCAGGTTTAATTATTTGAAACTAGTGTTTTGATTGAGATAAAATTATTAAGAACTCGTTTTTTTTAAAACATAGCAGGAAGTACGTCGGTTTTGGTTTGAAAAACCGCCGCTCTTGCTTAATTATTTGAAAAACTGCCGCACTTAGGTTTTGTGCGCCACACATTTTATCACATAATGTAACAGAATGTCTGCAAATTGATAAAAACATAACCAACAATGCTAAATCTTGTCTAACTTAATTATATATCATGTTTTTGGTTGATTTGTGATGTGTAGACTTCAGGAGCATATGATCATGAGGTCGGGTCATCCTGTGCCAAACGCTCTAGAAATGTTGAAATTGTTGAAGAAGCATTACTACTAAATGTTCACCATGAATTCTTGGAGTGGAGTGGTTGCAGTAGAAAAACAAAGTCTCGTTATAACACTAGGTTGGCAATTTTGCTTCCAAAACTCATTTATTCACTACAAATCATGGATTGGCAGTTGTTACACAAAATTAGTTGTGGATAGGAAATAGATAACATGTTAAAGATTAGTTTGATAGGAGAAGCTGAACCGGAGAGGAAATATTCTTTTTTGTGGATTGGGTTAAGGGCTTTGTAACTTACGTGGGCCTATCTTCCCTGAACTTGCCGGGAGTTCTCATGTACTTATGAGTTTGATGAAGTATGCGTGGATGATGAGTTACAGTCAAAGAAGATAATCTGTTTTAGACTAGGAGGACGTGCTCATAGTCTAACTTTGTTAGAATTTGCTAGGAAATTGGGATTGTATCATCCTGACGAATTAGAGAAAGAAGTTTTTGAATATTATTTTCAAGGAGGTTGAGAAGTGATGAAAAATTTTCTGCTAGAGAATATTAGGAAAGGATTTAGACACAATATAGGATTAAATTTTCTAAGGTGCTCAATAACACTTCCGTTAGATTCATGATTCTCAGAGTGTAGCATATAAAAATGATCACTTAGGAGTATGTAGAGGACGCCTGGATATTGAGAAGATTCCAAAGGAATGATATGTGGTAGTTAAGTATGTGTGAGCTAGACATCAGAAGGTGTATGCAAAGTGGCTTAATGTGATTGCAAAAGTGGATAAAATAAAGGGAGGTGGATGTCAGAGGGCAGTCAGATTTGCTGTGGTCAATTATTTCAGATTGCTAGGAAGGCAGGAGTTTTGACTGAAAGATAGTACTTACACCTGTGTTACTCCAGGTTTTACTGTAGAGATTTAGAAGGGGGACTACCTGGTGAGTGTTGATCAACTCTGAGGATAGATTGATTCCTGATATTCCAGTTGATGATGTCCCAAGAGTTGCCACCCAGAGAGCTCCAAGAGTTCAGCGAGCTTTTTAATGCAGGATTTATATGAGTGTATGGGTAGCATGGAGATCATACAGAGGCGATAGAGAGGATGGAGTACAGGACATGTTATCATGGGATAGGTAACCATGGCATCTTTGAGCATATGGAGGAGTTTATAATGTTCTATTACAGGGTTGATTACAACCTACTTCGGTTTTGCTCAGCCTCAGTTTCACGACCAATACTACCAGCTGTACTATCCGCAACAGCCACCTCGGCAGCAACATGGTGATGAGGGAGAACAAAAAACGGTAGTTGGATATGTGATTATGTGTGTTTGGACACATGTGTTTCAAAAACAATATTATTATTATTATTATTATTATGATGTGTAAATGCCTCTGTTGGCATTAAAAATAATATTTTAAAACTTATTAATTAATTAGAATAATTATTATCATACATATGTTTTGGAGTATGTAAATTTAAAACAGGTGAAAGGAGCTGAAAAGGATGAATGCAAGCAAGAGCTTTGGAGGATACGCAATACCAAAAAAAAGTATATTTCACTTTCTCTATTTATCTTTTCTCTATAATCCTTCGCATTAGGGACAATGCTTATATTAAGTATGGGCGGGAGATAACCTGGAAAAGTGAAAACATTCAAAACATTCATAACAATTTTAAAATTTTTATGATCATAAGCAATCTGACTCGAGATAGATAAAGTGTTTACTAGCATATTATGCCACCAATTAAAAGTGAGGTTCCGCCCATTTGACTTTAAGATTTCGGGTAGTCCATTTTGATCCAAGATAATTGCTGCCTTTAGCTTGTTTGTTCGTTTTAGGGTTTGATTGCGTCATATTATGTCTATTCGTCATTAAGGATGTGTATGTGTGGTCTTTGTCGCTCTTTTTCTTAAACAGTTGGTATCGGGTTGAAATTATGCATGTGCCGGTGATTTATAAATTCTAGAATTTGTGCTTGAAATCTTTGCACGACGACCGCAGTTAAGATAAGTTGCGTTTGATTATAAACAATTTTTGATTTAAGAGGTTATTATTATAATCAGAAAATATAAAAATGATATTACTTTGTTGAAAAAAAAACTTTTTAATTAATCATATGAAATTTTATTTTATTCGTTTGAAGTATTACGCGTAAGCTGCAAGAATTCTTATCATAATTGATGGGGGAAGGCAATGTTCCCCCAAGATTATAAAAAAACGTCTAAATGCAGAGTATCATCTAACGAAGAAATTCGATGAATACGAATAAATGGATTATTATTTATATAAAATTCTTTTCAACAAAACAAACTATAAATTACTAGTACGTATCCTCTTTCGAAGATAATGTTCGGTGCTACACCATGTCGGTCTGTGGGAGTTAGTGTCTAGTACAAGCCTTATGGTAAATGTCCATTTATAATGCGTGTTTGAGTGACTCCCGTTTATTACCCTTATCACCAAATTGAGCGTGAGTGAAAAATAAAACTTATCTGAAATTTCGTGACTTTCTTTGTTACGTTATGTGTGCTTATGATTTCTAATCTAATGAAACGAAATTCTTTCGCTTTGATTGCTTGAGGGCAAGCAATAAGCTAAGTATGGGGGGATTTGATAACGCACTAAATATACATAAAATATCCCTTAGAAATGTGAGAAATGTATATACTAACGCAATAAATATTGTAAGAATTGGTCGTTTGCTATGTAAATATTGTTTCAGGACCAAATATGGAAGGAAGGACTTAACGTGCAAGAAATACGGTTACTTACAACTAATATTCGTCAAAAGAAGGATCTAGAAAGGAACTGATGATGTCAAAGGCACAAGTGCGCCGGTTTTATTATCAAGTGCGGCGCACGCGTCAGCAGATTTTAATGCAAGACATTTATTAGGGATGTGCGGCGCACTTTTATACAAGTGTGGCGCACTTTCTGCGTCAGTTACTAAAAAATCATCAAAGATGCAACTCTTGAATTGCCCAATCATCACTATAAATAGAAGCACAAATTTAGAGAAAAAAATATCATTTACAACAATAACATTCAGTTCACAACACACACTCAAATCATTTCTTAGAGTGGAGAAGTTCTTAGGAGATTTATAAGGCTAAACCTTCCCATCATCATTTTTTCCGGGTAGAAGAGCAAGTGAAGTGGTCTTTAAACTAGGAAGTTTGGATGGTCGTAGTTATCAGTTGTTTCTCTCCTTCTTAGCAGGATATTGTATAGATTGGAAAATTTTGCCTCTTGAGTTTTGGTAAAAAACATCTGTTTCCACCCTCCTTTTATAATACGAAGTTTTGGATTTTGATACTTGTTTTGCATATGTTGCTATCATGATTGGTGAGTAAATTAACTGTTTGTTAGGGGGACTCTGTATGGAATATCTTTGATCAAAACATGACTTTTAAATGAAATTTTGATCCTTGAATACTACTAACGCTTGATGTTTTTGAACTTAGACTCTTTAATTTTTGTTTGGTCACCACTTATCCCGGATATAGGTTGAAAGACTCTGGTTAAGTGACTGATTTCCAAGTTGTCTGTCTGTAACAACTAGACCTTAGCCTTGTGGGGATTGTCTAAGTAAACAAAATTAACGTTAGTGCAAAAGGGTTTAAACGCCTTAACAACATGTCTAAGCAACCTTGATTTAGTAAGGCTTATATTACTCATCATCAACCGATAACACTTAAAGCATTTCATAATAAAGATAAAGGCCGAAAGGGTTTTCATTATGACCTATAGAAGATCTTTGTAAGAAACTAAAACATCTTAAATCGATTATAACTACATTCGTGAATTCATTCATCTACTCAACCTTTATCTATATATTTTCTTGTTCCTTAACCAATCATGTCCTTTTAAATCATTGATTAGGACCATTTTCTTTAGACCATAACAATCTATAGGATAATCCTTTTTTTGTATATTATCGAACTTTGTTCTCAGAATTGGAATTCTCATGTGGAACGATCTGACTTACCTACAATACTATATTATCAACGAGGGTTATAATTTACCCATTGTTTTTATATAATTGTCGGGATTTTGATGTGTTTTTTATAAATTTAAAGATTCTACTTGACAGCGCGTAAGAATACTTCTACACCATTCCAAATACCATATTCCTAGTTGCCGTAGTGCCTTAAAGTATCAGAATATACGTTAACCGCTTCAAGGGTGAGGACGAGTTTGGGTTATATAGCCTCTTAAAGAGATGCACAATGGCAGACACTAAAATAATATGGCCTACTCCCCCCCCTGTCGTTAGGTATAGTAAACTACCTATCATGCCTCGATACTTGGTACTATCTACCGACTCACACTCTTAGTCTTTCGTAAGTTTAGTATCGGAGGACATAGGGGTTTTCATTGGTTTAGATTCTTCTAAGCTAAATTTCTTAAGAATTTCTTTAATATATTTAGACTGATTAAAGAAAGTACCATCTTTCATTTGTTTTATTTGTAATCTAAGAAAGAAGTTAAGTTCACCCATCATGCTCATCTCAAACTCGTCATGCATGATTTTGGCAAATTAATCACACATGTCTTGACAATTCGAGCCGAATATAATGTCGTCGACATATATTTGAATGATGACGAGGTTTGATCTTTTCTTCTTGGTAAAAAGTATGTTTCTTCACCATTCCATTTTTGTTATACATGTTAATAAGAAACTTTTTAATCTATCATACCAATGCTTTAGGTCTTAGGCTTGTTTAAGGGTTTTATATAACCTAAAGCCCCGCTTACTGAACTACACAGCATCCAGTATAATGCTTTCATTTAAGTTTTATAAAAATAATTTAGGGTTTTCAAAGTCATGAATCCTGGATGTTGTGCTACGTATACTCTTATTATAAAAACCGTTCAGGAGATGCACTTTTAAATCCATTTGGAATAGTTTAATATCTAAAAGCACAAGCATAAGGTAATGTATCCTAATTGGACTCAAAGTCTAGAAACTAGGGCATAGTATTTTCATTATTTGATGCCCTCTTGTTGATTATTAGCCTTGACCAAACTAACCTAGCCTTATTTCAGTAACACAATTACCGTTCTCTCTAATTATTTTAAAACCCCTCTTAGTTACCTTGATGATTGTCATATTCCTAGGTTGTGGAACATAACTCCCAGACGTTTGTTAGCATGAATTGATTTTATTTTTTCTTGCATGGACGACTATCCAACTATCATCGTTAAGGCTTCATTCACATTCTTAGGTTATATTGTTGATATAAAACAAATAAGTTACTTTGTTTTGGGCTTGTGATCTAAGGGTTCTTTGGTTATAGGTTTCTTATGATTTTTCATAATAGGATGGTTCCTAGAATCATTAATATTGACTATTTGTTAATCTCTAAAGTTTCAATCCTGTTGGGACGTTAAAAGACTTTCAAGGATTTTACCTATCTGCTCATGTACATAATAGAAGAAATTATGTTAAGTAGTTTGACTGGTAGAATAATGTTACACAGCAGTTATACTGTTAGTAAAATTTCGTACTGTTGTATTGAGTTTTCTTACTGTCCAGTTGATGTTACGAATGCTAGAATTAAAGACTGAAAGTATGCTAAGTAGTTACTACTGTTAGTGTAACTTAATACTGTTAGTATAGCTTAGTGCTGCTAGAGTAAAGTTACAACTGTTAGCATAAAGATTAGTACTGTTGGTACTTACTACTACTTATGCTCAGTTTGTGCGGCTGGTTATAAAGATACAACTGCTGATGAATTACAACTGCTAGAAGACTTACAACCTGTCAAGAGGATAAAGAGGGATTAAAGAGATGAAGATAAGTATTAAGTTATTTTTGTAAAAGATATGTATAACTTATTTGATTAAGAGATTATGTTTATTTATAAAAAAGATCAAGATAAGTTAGGAATGTATTGTAGGCCGTGTAGGACTCCTTGGTGTATAAAAGGGGATCCTAGGGTATAGAAAGACATCAGTTTTTCCATCTTAGTTTTCCATAAAGTTAATAGCTTCAAGGTTGTAAACCCTATCACTAAGTCAGAGTGATCGTATTAATATATATTGAAGCTTGTTGTGTTGATTATATCTTTGTGTCAAAACATACTTTATTGTTTCATTGAGAATACTTGATTAATAGCTTTTAGTTTTTCTTTTTAACTATATATATAATATACAATAAAATATATAATAGTAAAAAAAAACCAAAACAACAAAATAACGATGCCAGGACTAAGAGTATAACTTATTCATCGGGTCGTTAATTCCCCAACGATGTGCTATGGAAGATCGGTACTAGTCGAAGATTTGAGTTTAATGAAGGAATTGATTTGGGGAGAGTGAAAAAAGTCAAATTAGATAGATAACAAACTAAAACGTTAAGAAAATCTAAAAATTACTAAAATTAAGCTGAAATACGGGGCTCCGAATCCGAACAAAGGGGGAAAACCTAAAATCCTCAAAAATAACCCTGACGAAGGAAAATTTTTACTTCTAAAACTACTCTTACGGACAAATTGATGAGGAATGAAAAAGACTAGACCGAAAACGGAGTTCGTTTGACCCAAAAACGAGTCAACGCAAAAACCGTACCCGGAACCCGTTCTTTAAAAAACAAAAAGTTGTAAAAATGACCTTACGAAAAGTTTTAAATTTTTCCTACAAACTATACGACAAAATAAATTTTTCTAAAAAAGAAAAATATTTTTTTGATAATTTTTGTATTTTTTTTGAATTTTTAAAAGTTTAAACTAAATTAAATTATAAAAAATAGTAAAAGACTACGAAAAATTCTGAAAATTTTATGAAAAATATTAGACACTTATAAAATCCTAGGAAAAATAAGAAACAAAAGTCAGCTTAAGTAATAAGCCCGAAATAAGCTTCAACAGCTTATTAGCTTATAAGGGTGAAAATGTGTATAAATACACAAGCCCTTGGGACTATGACAGGAAAGTCCCAAGGGCGCAGCGGTATAAGTGTGTGTAAGAAAGGGGGATGTATCGAGAGGTCACGGGTTCGAGTCTTGCTCACCCGGACTTCTTGTCTTTCCCCTTTTTTCTTTTTTTTTCGAAAACTCAAAGAAGCAAAGTTGTTAAGCTCGTGGGGCTTAACAACTTTGTCTTCTACACCTTTTTGAGATAAGCCCTAAATAAGCTGAAAATTCAGCTTAAAGTTGACAGAATAGCTTAAATGGCTTAAAAGCAAAATTTGCTAAGTCCTTTTGGGCTTAAGGTCGAAATAAGCTAAGATAAAGGCTAAAATAAGATAAAGGGGATCTAAACTAACCTAAATAAGCTTAAAAGACTACGAGCTTAAGGCTCAATAAGCTGTGAAGAAGCTTATGATGACAGAATGCATAAAAGGCAAAAGGCTTAAAAGCTTAAGTCATTTGGGACATTCAAATAAGCTAGCTAAAGGGAAATAAGCAAACTAACTACCTAGCTTAACCTAAAAATCTACTAAACAGCTAAGAAGAGCTTATAAGATAAGCTGAATAAGCTTAAAGTAAATAAGCAGTCCCTACCACTAAATTATGCTAAAACAGTTCACAAGGCATGTTTGGGCTTAAAAATAAGCCAACAAATGAGCTTTCTAAGGTTGGAAAATCAAGGAGCTTAAATAAGAGCTTATAAGCTCTTAAAATAAGCCAATAACTTGGGCTTAAATGGACTTAAACACCAAGAAAAAGTGGCTTAAAATCTCCCCTTTGCACCAGGGGAGATTTAAGCTTAAAACTATGGGCTTATTTGACAGCTTGTTAAAAGCTGTCAAATAAGCTCAAATTGAAAAGATAAGCTAAAACAGGTTTAATACCCTAGCTTATGGACTTATGCACAAAGTTTGACATGTTAAAACTAAAAAAATCTTGCTGATTTTTAAGGTGAAAAAGGGTCTTTTGGATTTTTTTTTTTTAAAACTGTCACCAAAGGGACTTGGTGATTTTTTACTTATAAAGTCAAAAGAACAAAGGGCTTGTGACAGCCTTTTTTAGACACATTAAACACACCTATTTGACACTTAACACTCAAAATCCAAGTGCTTAAAGATTTAAGCACTTGGTGTTCTCTAAAAATACCACAGTTTTGAAAATAGTTTTAAAAACTTTGGAAAACAATTTGCAAACTAAAAACTTTTTAAAAACAGCTTAAAAATGCTTAAAAACTTAAGCTAAAATTAACCAAAATACCTCAACCCATGGTCAAAACCTTTTTGACCCGTTTTCAAGGTTATCCCAAACACCCCCTTAAGTTTTGAAATGTCCTTAGAAACTTGTGAAAATTTACTTAAACTGAATTTTTTTTAAGTACTAATGATAACTAAGCTATGATGAACACTAATAAGCTAAAAACAAATCAAATAAGCACTTAAGTTAAGGAATTAAGCTAGGACAGTTTAAACTACTTGTGACAGTTTTAACTAAAAAAATTTAGACTAAAGACATTTAAAAAGCAAACTTAAGCATGAGTTACATTAATAAGCATCAAAAAGATATAAATAAGCTAAAGGATAAGCTACATAAGCTTTGCTACAGTAAATAAGCCAAATTTAAAGGAAAAGTACATTTGATCCTTTTCACAAAAAGGATATTTGTAGACCTAAGTAAGCTCTAAATTCTTACCCAGCTTATAAATAAGCTACACTAAGCTGAAAACCAATAAGCCATCCATTTTAGCTTATTCATCCTTGCCTTTCTTAATTCCACAGTAACTTTTTTTTTTGTATTTTCTTAAGGTATTTAAAAAAACAGAATGTGAAAAATTGTTTCAGCTTAAAAACTTTCAAAGAGATAATTATGATGTACGAACACAAGTAAAGCACTTAACTTAATTTCATTAAACCAAAAGTACAAAATACAAAGGAACTTTTTTAAACTTTTTTTAAAAGCTACTACACTTGACTAAAAAACTTGTAAAATTACATAAAACAAACTTAAAACTTAAAAACTACTTGCCTCAATGGCTGTTACAAAAACTCTTAAATAGGAAAAAAAACGACTTTGTCTTCTTTCTCTTCTCTTCACCCTTGTGCTTTCTTGTAGACACAAGAAAGTGTTGTGCTACTTGTGTGAGTGTAAAGTCAAGCTCATCTTGTCCTTTGATTATCCTTGGTGCCCAAGTTGAAAGATATAAGCCGTTGATGATGGTTTTTGTGTGGGGTTTGGGATTGCCAACATAGCAATCCCATGTGAGGTGTTGGGGTTTATGGGGATTGTGATGGAGTTTGGGATTGTTATGGGGGACAAACAAGACTGAAGAAATGAATGGGTGTGGGGGCTTAGGATTTGGGCGGGAAGGGAAAAGGAGGTTACGGGATGTACAGTGTTTTAAATCGTATAAAAGTGATAGTTTGGGAAGTTGGCAGTTTAAGTCCCTTAAGGATATTTCTATCCTTGCATCAATCGTTCCTGTTGTTAATTAACGTTTGGGGGACCTTTGGCAAAAAAGTCCCCAAGAGTTATATTGACTTTGCACAAAACAGTCCTTGGTGTATAAAAGTTAGGAGGCTTGACAGTTTTGGTCCCTTGGGATCAACATCTTTGGTTTCAATTGGAGAATGCACCCTTGTCCTTCTTTTTCTCTTTTCTTCATTAAGTGTAAGTTTAGGGTTTTTGCAATTTCAACCCTCAAACTTATATTTCTTGACTTTTTGACTTTTTGGCTTCGGGGTTGACTTGGGTTGACTTTGGCTCGGACTTTGACTTTGACTTTTCCTTGCTTTTCCATTCCGAGTCCGGTTTTGTCGATTTGGCTTCGTTTTTCGTCCTTTTCTTAATTATCCGTTCCTGCACAATACAATTAGCAAAACAAGCGTGTATTTGGCATTTTAAGTCCGTTTTTGGTTATTTTAGCTTGTTTTTTAAAGGTAAAAGGTATGTGTAATTAAACACATACCAAAATCCCCCATACTAAGGTATTGCCGTGTCCTCAGCAATGCTATAAATTAAGCATTTGAAAACTAAGAATCTCGAAACACCCAAGGACTAATAAACTAGAAGAAAGTTAGCTAAGTGTTCATCGAGGGAAATGAATGATTCAAGAGTTTTTTGAAAATCCCCGTTTCAATTTTTGTTATGTACATCTATTCTACCATCTTTTGTATTTTTCATTTTTCTAGAGGTTTTGGACTTTCGTTATTAATACTTTGAGTGGATTATAGAACAGATGCATTTCGATCCGAGAATGCCCCCTAAAAGGATAAGTTCATCGTTCCCGACTTTTCACTTATTCCAAACCAAGCTTAAAACGAAATCACTGTTAAGTATGAGTTAAGATGCTAACACTACTCATATTTGTAATTTGTAAACTTTTCACTCCCGACAATTTACATCTTTAAGGTGTATGTGCTATTTTGAATTTCAACTATGGATCAACGTTTTAAATATTCTATGTTTCACGTTCCACCCGAGAATAATGAGTTTAAAGGCGAGATCATCCCATGTAGCGACTTTCGTCTCGGCACATCCCAACCTTGCGGCTAAGTGTACCAGCTTTTGACACCCTCAGTGATTGTTGTATCGGGACATCAGGACCTTAGGTTTCAAAAATTCGGTTTTCTGTAAGCACATAGCTTAAAATATTATAGCCAAGTTCAAAAGCATATTGGAGTTTTCAAAAAGAGTTTTTATTTTTAAACAATTAATACTATTTTCGCAAATTGGTATCTTCGACCTTTTAGAGGCTGATGCAAATCGGATTGTGAGCCGGCAGATGCTCAGCAACTTTATCAGCCCCCGCATAATTATTAACTATGGGTTTTCTTAGAAGGCTTTTGTAACCATACGGTTGTGAGCCGGTCAAAGATACAACAACTTTTATCAAAACCACTCAGTTTTTACTTTATATTTTTGCATTTTTCATCATTTTTTTTTTTTTTTGGGAAAACGTCTTTTTGAAAAATTCAAGTATAAATTTGAACTAAGTCTAAAGTTTTTGCTATATACTATATAAAAATTATTGATTTTAAGTTAAATTTTCCACAAGTAGCAGTAAAATTAGTCAGGTTAGAATCTTATGGGAGGAAAAAAGCGACAGAATTACACACATGGCTCTTAAAGATTTCCAAATTATCCTTTTTAGCATCAAAAATTCATACTTAACACTATCATTTTTCATTTCTTATTCGCGAGTATTCGCGATATGCTTAGCCTAAGGTTAAGGATCAAGCTAGAGCTCAACAATGGCTCGATCGGGTCAAAAATTCTTCTTATTCTACCAGTAGGAACGTCAAAATTGTGATAATACACATGTATTTTTTGTAATTTTTTTTTTTAAATTTTTTTTTTTTTTGAAATTTTGGTTGTTGGTATAAACGGGACTTACGTGATAACAACGGCTCTGAGGATAAATCAAATCGAAGATCCCCCCATACTAGAAATGAAACATGTCCTCGGATGTTTTTACGAAGGGTTTCTTACGTAAATCCTAAGCTCCACGATCACTGATGATGGCACGGGGAGCACCAAATCTGGCAAAGAGAGATTTAAGAAATTTGCAAACTACTCGGGCGAAGGACAAATACCGCAAGCACGAGAGGCTTCAAAAATCCAGGACATCCTGGACAATACATCACAAAACACAAAACATGGAAAAGGTAGAGGCAAGCCTCCTTACAACAACTAAACACTTATTCATTACTAAGCTAGCATACTACTACTACTGATAAACTAGGATAAGCATGGGGTGCCTCCCACGAAGCGCTTGTTTAGGGTCACTAAGCTTGACCCAATTCCCTGAATTTAGTTGTCCTTAGGGAAGGTTTGGAGGTCCGAGATATCCATAGCAGGGACATCACCTCCAAAGTAGTGCTTGAGACGATGACCATTTACTTTGAAGTTTGGCCCGGAGTTCTGGGATAACTCAACGGTGCCATACGGGAAAACTTGGACAATGGTAAATGGTCCTGACCAACGGGAATTCAACTTGCCTGAGAAAATTTTCAATCTTGAGTTGAAGAGGAGGACTTGATCACCGACGTTGAAAACGCGGTTTTTGATCTTTGCGTCATGAATCCTCTTAGTTTTCTCTTTGTAGATCAAAGAATTTTCATAGGCTTGATCACGCAGTTCACTTAATTCATTGAGTTGAACTTTGCGTTGATAATCATTATTGTTATTGTTATTGGTCCAATCCACCGCAATCAGACTCAAATGACATTATTGTTATTGCCCACGCGAATGGTAATCATTATATTTGAGTTTCATTACAAGATTGTTTTCCTTTACCGATAACTCATCTATTTTGGATCACATATAGAAGTAATATTGCATCTGGATAGGGAGACAAATATGTTAGTCTTTAAAATGATTTTCGCGAGTATTATTTTTTTATCAACTAGTAAATCCGAATCACACGAATGTGATCTAACTACCGGCCTTGGGATGTGTAGAACCATAGAGGGGTGGGGGGG
>BQNB010066519.1:3525-34533 GCA_026074375.1 Tanacetum coccineum
TTTTGATAACAAAAGTTTACGAAAGTAACTACAAGGGCTAAAAGTGCAAAAGGATAAGTTTCGTATGGGTTGTTAATGATTACGAAAGAAAGAAGAGGGGTTGAAAATGTCAAGTTCAAAAGATACTTTCATATGGATCAAAAGGGCCTACGTAAGTAACTTGAGGGACTGAAAATGACAAAATTGCAAACTCATTTTCGGAAGTATAAAAGTAACAGTTTTCATACATAACGTCATCACTTTCATAAAACACACAAAAATGTTTCATAAATCCTCTGCACATATTGAGCTTTCGTAATTTAGAAAATACGATCCAAATCGTTTCAGTGATTCTCTATGATAGAAAAACGTAAGAAAATGTAATCTATTTGTTTTATTTGTGCTTAAGAAAATAGGTTTCGTATAGATCTAGGGTTTCGTAAATATGAAAAGTGATTGATACTTAAAATTGATTGAGACAAAACATTAACATATGTCTTGAAACATGATTGGAATGACTTGATCATTGAAAATATCATTTGAGGACTAAGATCATTAGGTTTCGTAACCTTGATAGATTTCGTAAATTTGAGATTTTGCTTTCACAACAAAAGAACAGTCTTAAACTGTTGAAAAATGATAAATAAGCTAGAAATCAAGACAAATTCTTTAAGATTATCATTTTTTCAGTTAATAATTATGTTTAAGAAAGTAATTTTTCAAGTTTCGGTCTCGTAAGGGCTTATCAAAGGGTTTCGTAATGGCCTAAATGGGTTGGTTTCGTAAATGATATTTTGGGCTTAATAAATGGGTTTTGTAAGGCAAAATGGGCTTTTAAGCTTGGGTTTCGGAAAAGAATATTAATGGGCTAAATTTTTTACGGATACTCAAAAGGGCTTAATCGTTAAACAAAATGGCATCTTACGAAAACAAATGATAAATTTGGTTATAAAATCATATCTTTATATTGATAAATGGATCAAATGGTGAAGATTGTGTCCGGTTTTGACCATTTCTTAAAAATAACAGGATGAGGATTCAACAATCTACTGACCATCCAAATATCGTATATAAGAATATGTTTTGTATAACTAAATTTTTCATTCAAAGTGATCAATGATTAAAAATATAAAAAGGAAAATACAAAATGGTGCTTCAACTGTCTGTGATCATAAGTTTCTCATGTAACAACAAAGGCAAAAGTTCAAAGTTTTGAAAAGATTGTTTCAAAAACAAGTTCAAAATGGTTTATGACTATATATTGTACTTAGTTGGGTAAATGGTCTAAGTCATATCCGGTTTTGGCCATTTTCTGCAATGAACAGAATGAGGAGTGAGTGACTTAGTGACCATCCAATTGTTGTTACATTAGTGTGGTTGTATAATCATAGTTTTCAAACATCTTTAGAAAACTTGTGACTTTGAAATGTTGTCTCAATTTCTATTCAAAAGCTATGATTTTGTGTCAGAAAGTGGTACTCTTTAATTGAACAAGTTTGTATCTATTATATATAAAGATTGGGTCCTCCTCATTAAATTGGAGGCTTCAAGAGGAGTACCCCAAGCTTCTATTGGTGTACAAAAAAATCTGTATTTATCGATAAGCATCTTGACTGTTAAATGGGTGTCGAGTAAATGCTAGGGGATATCAGAAGGTTTTAGAGTTTTAAGAATGCAAATAACCTTTGTATCACCCCTCCCCTCTTTTCATTTAATGTGAATACCAAACGTATGCTCAAACACCAGGTAATTCATTATACATCATCTTTATCCCACCTCTTCCATCACCAAAAACACATACAAAAAATCAATTTAGTCATAGCAATGGAGATTATTACAAGATAGATTATGGATCAAGATGAGGTTAGATTGACTTTCTTTTGTTACAGCTTGATTTAATTAGATTAGTTATGTTATTGTGAGTTATTCATTAGGTTAAAAATCTGTGTTTAGCACAAAATAAGAAGGAGAAGAATTTAATCAGGTATTTTAGATTCATATAAAAAATTAGGGGTTTTAGTTTTTATGTTTTGATTAGTTTTTATGTTTTGATGAGAAGAACAGGGAGATATTTAAGTGCTTGCAGCCATTCTACCTAAATCTATTATGTAAGTTTATTAACCCTAATCTTCACGAAGATTTTTGGGGGGGGGGGGGGGCGGGTGAGAATTATTATTTCCTTTTATCGTGTTGTCCCAGTTGTAGTACCTCTTTTGAATCCCTTTAACAAGTTCTATAGAACGAATTCCTTAAGCTTGTTTAAGGTTTCATGTTAAATAGATAAAATCTAACACAACTATAAAAGAAGAAACTTTTGTGTGAAGTATTAAAGAGATTATGCGGAATCTAATCTTTAATAAGAAGAATTTTCAGTGGAACAGTAACACAAAATCACAATTTAACAAACAATAAAAGCTCCAATATTATTAAGAATAATACGAATACTCTCCTAGTATTAGGGTTACAAAACCTTAAAGCTATGAATAACACTATGAATGACTTGTTTTGTTTTGATACTTGATTGTGATATCAATCTCTATGCCCTAGGACCTCCTTTTATACACCAAGGAGTCCTAGTCGATTTACAATATATTCCTAAAACTTAGAATATTCTCTATGATCTAATCTATAAATAACTAATATTTATCACGTAAGTAATCTTGATCTCCAAACAATCTTTATCCTATCTTCTGTCTTTATCCTTTCTCTGACAGTAACTTTTGTACTAGCAGTCTTAATCTTTGAGCAGTTGTAACTTTTGTACTAGCAGCATTAACTTTTAAAACCAGCAGTAGTAACTTATACACCAGCAGCATTAACTGTGTATAAGCAGTAGTAACTACTTAGAATATTTTCTTCAATCTTCACCAGCAGTACTAACTTTATACTAGCAGTACTAATATATACTAGCAGTAGTAACTGTGAACTAGCAGTACTAACTTTATACTAGCAGCACTAACTACTTAGCATATTTTTCATTAAAGTTAATGAACAACACTAACTTTAACTTAGCAACACAAACCTTAGCAGCAGTAACTCTAAGATCATTAAGAAGTCTTTTAATCCCAACAATCTTCCCCTATTGAATAGTAAACTGAGTCCAAGATGATCCATAGTAGCTTAATCTTCAGCAATCTTCCTCTATTGAATAAAAAGCTTTGTCTTCAACTTAAGCACTTGAACATCTTGTACATCTTTAAATTTGTCTTCCATGAATGAAACAGATTCTAATCTTCCCCTTAACTTAAGATCTCCTTTGTACTTGTTGATACTTCTTCAACACAATAAAGTCATCAATTTTTGTTCCATGCCATGCCATCACACTTAATAAGTTGCAAATCATATCATATCATCTCTGTAACATCTTCCCCTTTTTGTCATTATCCATTAGGGGACTGTTAACATATGCAACTTTGATCTTTACAACTACAAACCATATATTAAACTTCTAATCCAAGCTTTCCAATGTCTCAAATTACGCTCCATGACGCATAATAAGAATAATAAATTCAAGCAGTAGAAACTTAAACTAGTAGTAGTAATAATGACTTAGCAGTAGTAATAAGGTTTAACTTAATTTTCACAAGTGAAAACCTTCCCCTTAAGTGGTACATTTAACATATCTAAATGGTTAAACACTTTATCATATTCTTCCCCTAAAACCAATATGTTAACCATCTCATGACCAAAAGTAATAGAATCAACCATAATAATCTGTATGAATAACTAACCAACAGTAGTAACGAATACCATGTAGTACCATCCATGAAGAGCAACACTAAAAATGACTAGCAGTAGTAATAATGAAGAGCAGCACTAATGGTTAAGCAGTAGTAAAAATACCCTAGCAGTATTAACTACTAACTAGCAGTATTAACTTTTACCAGCAGTATTAAGTTTATGCCTAGCAGCATTAACTTTCGCCTAGCAGTAGTAAGTTATGCCTGGCAGCATTAACTTTTAATAGCAGTTGTAAGTTTATACCTGGCAGCATTAACTTTCAACAGCAGTAGTAAGTTTATGCCTGACAGCATTAACTTTCAACAGCAGTAGTAAGTTTATGCCTAACAGCATTAACTTTTACCAGCTGTATTAACTATTGTAGAGCAGAAATTGACGGTTGGTAACACATCTCTGGAACCACAAGAGCCTCTTTTGGTTTACTTATGTTTTGTCTAATAGTGGTTTCCTTAACGGCTGCAACTGAACTAGTAGAGGCCTCAACCAAATCAATGAACTTTGGAGAAAGAATCAAGTCTTGCATAACATTAGAATATAACTTTTTCACACTCCTACAAATTGTTTGCACTTTATTTCCAACAAATAAAACCGGTTCCTTGTATACAAAGTCATCAATGTCCTGAAATGTAGCCTCAATCTTCTGGTACATGTTTGTGACCTAATTTTCATCACTCTTGTGATTTCGAGCCATTGTGAATGTCAACAGGTGTCTTAAACTCCTAACACCCTAATCATTAACACGTACAAAACAAACATTGATAAAACCCTAATCATTAGACTTTACCACTGTTGTCGCGACTGTAACAGTATTAACCAAAGACCCAGTATAGGATGAACTTAAAAACTAAAACCCTAAAAGATGTGTGATCTTCTATAAACATATAAGCAACAACGATCGATAGACAAACCCTAAGTAGAAGGGATTCA
This sequence comes from Tanacetum coccineum, assembly GCA_026074375.1. Taxonomy (NCBI): domain Eukaryota; kingdom Viridiplantae; phylum Streptophyta; class Magnoliopsida; order Asterales; family Asteraceae; genus Tanacetum; species Tanacetum coccineum. The sequence continues at coordinate 8,173 of BQNB010066519.1, forward strand.
GTGCAACGTAGATCAAAGCAGCAACACAATCAAGGAAAACCCTAGGTTTCGTTTAACGATTTAGCATCCATTCAATTCGTTAGTCTATATACCCAATCGTGTAATAAGATGAAACCTTAATTATAGGATAACTTTGAAAACATGCGTATAAACCTTTAGGAAGAGAAAACGACAATCCTAAGCTCAGATTTACCTCCTAGTAAGATCGTTATCAGAAGTAGAATAGGATTAATAGGATAATCGAAAAATTCATATTAGGTTTTAGGGTTTAAACGCATACACCAAGGTATATGGCGATTTCTATGTAAAGTGAATTAATAGCAATCGACCAATAACACAAATCCAACCAGCACTATTAATACTGTCGATCTCTTTCTCCTTGTAATAACCAGCTTTTCCATCAATGTTAGTCCAAAATCCAAGAAAAACACAATCCATTGCAATTTTTACAAAAACCACAGTATTAATTATACCTAACAGTATTAAGTATAACTAACAGTATTAACTCAGCAGTATTAAGTATAACTAGCAACACTAATTATACTTAATAGCAGAAACTTTTAATGACATGAATAACAGTACTAATACATGTAACCTTTGCCCTTTTTGTGTTCTGAATATTTCATTTATAGTCCTTTGACAATTTGACATTCGTCAGTTTATTTAGATAATGTACCGTGTTGACGGTGGTGATTTTATGAGAATTGTGGTGATTTATAGTTTATTGTGATTAATATTCCTTTTTGAAAGGTATTATTATGTTAATTGTATTCCGGGTGGTTTGACCCGTGAATTTTGAGAAATGCCAAAAACGAGTCTTGACACGTCCGTTAATGTCTAAATGAGTTTTGAAGGGTTTAGAGTGTAAATATATTGTGTAAATACTTTAGGTTAATGGAAAAGTATTTTTAAAGTGAATAAAAATGCTAGTAAATTTGGAGAGCTTTTACGGTTTGAGTTTTACGAGCTTTCTTAAGTGATCTCGACTACGAAAGAAAGACCGAGACCCCCTTGGATAACCAAATCCGGTTCTAGTCCATAGGGGACTCCATGGCGTGATTTCGCAATGTGTTCCATAGTTGGTACACTTAAAATATCCTTATCCTCATTTTTGAAACACATAGTTCATTTTCAAAAAAAATCTCCTCTCTTTCTCTCCCTTGTTAGTTTGTCCGAACACCACACACACACAAACATAATAGTTTTTCAACTTTGATAAAAAAAACATGAAGGTTAGTGATATTTTTTTTTTTATATTGGGGTGATTCTAGTAACCATTTTTTTTTGTATTCATTTAAAAACGTTTGGGTTGTCTGGTTCGTGTCGAAATCTACATTTTTGAAGATTTTCTTGTAAGTTTTCAAATTTAAGTTTCGTTCGTCCTTTTGGGTTTATATTGATGCATAGATGTTAGTTGTACAAGTTGATCGTCGTAAAAATCGATTTTTGGAAACGAAACAGATATAAAATGGGTGCGCTGTTTGGTTATTTGATTTAAGAAGGAAGAAAGGGGTTTTTGTAGTTTTGATAGTATGGTCGTGATGGTTGTATAACATATGTTGCTAGATAGCTTATTTTAAATAATAGCTTGTATAACTTATTTGGTGGACTTTTCGTGGCTTATTTGAGCTTATATGCTCACGTCACACTTCAAAATCAGGAAGGAAGTGATTTTTGATTATTTTTGTGTTTATGCGATGTCTTGGGACTATTTTTTATAGCTTATGGTAGTAACCAAATGCGATACGTAGCTTATTAGCTTATTGTCAAACTTAATATATGTATTGTGGAGCTTATGGGCTCACAACCAATAAGTCCATTTAAGCCGTGGCTTATGGGGGCTTTATTATGGTCCGGATCTATTATTTATTATATTAGTATGAGCTTATATATTAATGGGACCTTGTTTTGGACCTTAGATCATATTTTGGACTTCTTAAATATCTTATGGACCGCCCAATAAGCGATATTTAGTCGTTATAAGAGTTTTGACGGACTTTTGGAAAGTTCGGGACGTTCGGGAACTTCATCGTAGAAGTGATCTTGTTGAAATATCGGATGTGAGCATGTGGGTCTTCTTTATCGTGTCCAAAAAATTGCTTGTTTTGAACAAGATTAAGTAGACCATGCTTGATCTCAAAGTTGTTCGCGGTAATTTCGGGAACAACGATCGCATCCTCGTAACCCTCGGTGGGTGCTTCGAGCAATTGCGCCATAGTACGATTATCGGCCATCGTAACTATGGGAGGATTGAAAAGTTCTTGGTTATTATTTGGTTTCTCAAGATTTGGTGGTTCAACAGAAGTTTGTCGGACTTGCTGTTGTCGACGTTTACGGACTTGAGAACGAGTGCGCATGCACAAAACAGGAATTTAAAAAGAAAATTTACACTATTTTTTTTTGGTTTTTTTTTTCAATGATTTATTCACAATGTATTTTACCGGACAATGAGATAAGATAACTTCAACCAAATAATCTACTTACTTCACGGTAGCTCTCAAAAAGATAAACGCACAGGTGAGCGGAGGAGTAAGAATAGCGCGAAGCTTATTTCTCCTTTCGGGTCGTAGTTCCTAGGAACAACCCTCCTTATACCCACTTTATAGCTTGTTTAACTTTCCAAGGTGAGCCGTACGTTGTAAGAGACACAAATGGCAAGTTTTTAAATCTTTTGTTCGAGTTGGGAACCAACAAGTTCACCGGAAGTTATTATGATAATACCTCAATTGAGAATATTATATTTTGGTATTTTTACCAATTTGTGAATTTTATTTCTTTTTATGGAAAATGTTTTTATATTTTTGGTTTTTCTTTTGTTTTTAGATGATAATTATACTAATAAAAGAAACTGAAAAATATTTTTGTACTTTTTATGTTTTTATAAAGAAAATATTCACAGATTTAAACACAAATTGTCAAACGTAACGATAATCTTTTTCACAGCCTCCCCGGCAACGGCGCCAAAATTTTGACTCGCGAAAACTTACCCCTTTTTACATATAAATAAATATAGAGAAATATAAATATATAACAAGGAACAAAATCCGCGAGATCAATATATCCGGAAGCAGTATAGAGTGTCTCCGGGTCGTTATGTCCCAACGAGGCTTGAATGGAAAATCGAATTACGGATTGATGATTGATGATTGAATGACAAAGATTTGGATATGATTGGGCACTAAACCTAATAGGCAAATGCACTCAAAAATAAGCAAGGAAAATAAGCTAGAACAAGCATAAAAGCTAGAAATAGTACAAACACTTAAAACTTTTAAACTAAGACACAAATAAGCTCAAATAAACTTAAGACAAATCAAATAAGCTAAGCTAACTCTAAATAAGCAAATTCAAAAAGCAATTAAGCTAAATTAAGCAAGGAAACTCAGCAGTACTAGCAACAGTACTAACAGTACTAACTTGGAGTTAGTACTGCTAGCTTTCTAAAACACAATGAAACGAGAAATAAGCAAATAAACCAAAACAGATGTTTAACTATCCCTTATAAGCACTCAGGCATAAGAATAAGCAACTACAATAAATTAGAATGGAGAATAAGCTAAAAACTAAAAACTGATAAACTCTTAGAATTACTATGAAAAGGAAAATAAGCTTACTCTTAAAGACAGTAAAGGAAAATGGTTTAATCTACTCTAAAAAGCTAAGGAAATCTTAAATAAGCAGAAATAATAAGCTGATAAGCTAAAATGAACCACCAGTACTAACAGTACTAACTTGGAGTTAGTACTGGTAGCTTTAAAAGTTTCAAAAGTGAACTAGCAGTACTAACTATGGGTTAGTACTGCTAGTTGAAAATACCCCTTAAGGCTTTCAAAAATCATTTTTATCTTATTTTATGCTGATTTGATCCTAATTTATTGAAAACAGATTATCAAATAACAAAATAAAGCATTTATAAGCAGACTTCAATCAAGAATAAGCACTTAAATAAGCTGAATCAATCTAACAGTTTTAACTAAGCATGCTACTAGTATTAACTCAGAAAGTGACACAAACTATTTTCAAACTAACAATTAAGCAAAATAGGCACTAGACATCATGATTAAGCCTAAATAAGCAAATATAGGTAACAAATAAGTACTATAAGTAGTCCTGCAGTAGATAATAAAAGTAAGAAAAAGAGAGAATTACAACACCCTTGCTCAAAACAGGGCTAAACCAAGAATCTACAAGCTCTAGCTTGTATAAAACAAGCTAGTAATGTCCATAAGCCCATCCAGAACTGGCCTATCATCCATAAAAGAAGATGTGGTGTATTTGAGAGTGATTTTTGTGATTTTCTCTTAACTACTTAGCCTTTTTCTTCTTTTACTAAAAACAGCTTATAGATAAGCTTGAGTGAGAGCTTCTTAACACATTTTGAAACATAAATCAAACACTTAAGTATCTGAATTTTAAAAACTTGACTTTTAAACTCATAAACTTTAAACTTTCATTAATTCGTAAAAAGAGTACAAGGAAGTGAAATAAACTAGATAAAATGCTAAAATGATTTAAAAAATTACAATAGAACTAAAATAAGCTAAGATATCTTGAAAATTAAGCTAAGATATTCTAAGATTAAAAACTAACTAGTTGCCTCAAAGGCCTACAAAAGGCTCTATTTATAGCCGAAGTCTTCTCTTCTTGGACTTGCAGCTTGTGCTTCTTTTGTGAGAGCAAAAACCAAGTGTGCTTGTTGTGTGAGGTGTTCTAAAACAAATCCAGCCTTCAATTCTTTGTGCTTCTTGGAGTCATCACTACCATCCGAAAAAGTGGTGAGCGGATTGCCAACATGGGCAATATAAGCAGGGGGAATAGGTAGTAGTGGTTTGAAATGATTTATCTAGGGTGTTGAGTGTTTTGCAGGAAGAAGGTATGGGAAGACATCCCTAAGTTGTACCTGGGTTTTGTTGGGCGGGAAAGATAGAGTTTGGGAAGGTTGGCAGCTTTGGACCCTCATCTCTTATAACCTCATTGTAAACTTTGCCCCTTTTATGATACAACTTTTAGGGGTTTGGCAGAACTGGCCCCTAAATTCAAACTTTGCCCGGTTTGCAATTTCGACCCTTGTCTTTTTCTTTTGTAATACAACTTGAGGTTTGGCAGTTTTAGTCCCTCAAGTTGTATTTTCTTCATGTGGCTGACTTTTGACTTTGACTGACTTTGGCTTCGGATTGACTTTGTCTTTTCCATCCCGTGCTTAGTTTGGTCATTTTTGGCTTTCTTTTTGAATATCCGTTCCTGCACAATTCAAATGCAAAACATACAAATACAATGTATTTTTGGTACGTTTTTAGTCATTTAAGTCTGTTTTTAATGGAAAATGGTATGTGTAATTAAGCACATACCAAAAACCTATAGTGAAGTCATGTAAAGTCTAAAAATGTGGTCGCAATAACCTGCAACTTTTAACATGCAGGCTGCTAGCGGCCGGTATTTTCATATTTTCGAACCCATTTCCTCAAGCAAATTTTTAGACTTTACATATTTTACAAATAAACACAAACAATAACTAGACATACGAGTCACATTCCAAATTGATAAATGATAAAAGTCATTATTCTTCGTCACACAAAAAGCTAAACAAAAACCTAAATTGGTCAACGTTGTAGTTCAAAAGCATAAATCGTTCAACAACCAACCTAAACAAATAAATCCGGGCTAACTCATCTTCGGGGTACTCATCGTCTTCATCATCATTCATGAAATAACTTGGTCAAGTGGGGTCGACGGGTTCAACTAGAGGTTATTAGCGATCAACTATTGATATAACTCGTCGAACCGTTTACTATATTCCGCCACATATATACCTCTCCATTTGTGCTTGGGTTAACACATGTCGGGGGATGTTTGAAGAAGAAGAAGATGGACTGCCTGTAGGAAGAAGCCCCAACATATTCTCAATATTAGAGGACAAATAGGCCCAAGCCCGGTTTGTGGGCTGTGGGTCCGTTAGGGTTTCATATGTAATCTCCTATATATTGAGCACAATATATAGGAGATTACATATGAAACCCTAACGGACCCAAAGCCCACAAACCGGGCTTGGGCCTATTTATCCTCTAATATATATTGTGCTCAATATATAGGAGATTACATATGAAACCCTAACGGACCCAAAGCCCACAAACCGGGCTTGGGCCTATTTATCCTCTAATACTCAAGACTTGGGCTAAAATGTCCTCGTTAGTCGTCCTTGTATCTTAACCGGCTTGGCTCTCACGCAATTCAATCATCCGAAGCTGTAAAGTCGCGGAGGTTCCCCTGCGATGACTCTGTGCTATCCAAAAGGGTAGTCGCCCTGGGATTAGTCGGTTCGCAATGTCGAGTTAAAAATCCAGATATAAAAAAAAGTCACTGCAAAATTTTAATTTCACAAAAATGAAAAACAACTTAGTTGGTTCGTTTACCTTCATTCGTGCATCTCAATCATCTCGAAGGTAAGGTTCCTTAAGCCTTTGAATAAACCTATTAGGGTGTGACTCAAATTACCTTAATTATGTTTTGGAGAAGCCTTGGAAAACAAGGAGTATATTTTCTAATTTAGTATATGTTTAAATTAGAAAAGGAGAATATTTTCTAATTTAGTATGCGTTTAAATTAGGAAAATATTGTGTTTAGCCTATATAAATAGAGGATGATTATGTAGGATTTTCATAATCTAAAAAGAGGTGAGAAAAACTTGTGAGAGAGTTTTGTGAGTATTTTTTTGAGAGTTGAAGCGTCTCAATCTTGTAATCACAAATCTATATTAAAATTTTCTAGTGGATTAGGCTTGAGGGGCCGAACCGGCAAATAGTTGTGTGTTGTGTTTGTTATTCGTTGTTCTTAATTGTTTGGTTATTTGTTGTATGATCCTTTGTCATGGGTGTAATATTCCCAACAAGTGGTATCAAGAGCCGAGGTTCGAGAAGAAGGAATCATACAACTTGGAGGAGGCCATTACGAGAAGAACAAATACTTTGTGTTTGGTTCATCATATTCTGCACAGCGGTGGTAGAATTGACATTGTGGATTCGTTAACCGTTGGATCTTCGTCAATTTTGGAGTGGAGGTTCTTGACACATAGATCTACAATCTCACCGAAGGGATTTTCCGTTTGACATAGTCTATAGTGTGTGATTGGATTCATGTTTTTTAAATGTGTCTCTTTTAGCTGTATGGATATCTCCAAAAACGGCTAAAAGTTTGACCGTGTTTTTTGTCATTGAGAAAAGTTCCCTAAGGAACGAGGTATAAAAAAAGAACGAAACTTTCCATCTAAGCTGTTGCTTTCAATACTAATCCAACGGTCTCAATTTCATTCTTTTCCCCAACGAAACTTTCCATCTCTTTCATCTCTTCCCAAACGGTTTCAAAAAAAAACACACACACATTAATTTCTCCGATCAAAACCCTAACTTTTTCTTTCCTTCAAATTAACTCCAAATCAAAACCCTAACTGTGAAATACGGCTATCTAAATCGATTTCATCAAAATCGATCTTATAAGATGGATATACGCGATGAAATAAAGCTATCTAAAGGAGATATGTTGCCGGATTCCGATTCCTGGTATACATTTTATTTTATTCTTCATTTTTTTTGCTTATTTGGTGCTTATTTAGTATTTTTTATGTTTTATTTTTCTAATCTAATGCTTATTTGATATTACTAGTTTCTTATTGTTGCTTATTTTGGACACAAGCCATAGATGTAGCTTATTTTTTAGCTTTTGTTTATTTGGTGCTTTATTTAGTATTTTTTAGGTTTTGTTTTGTTTTTTTATTTTATCAGTTTGTTGATGATTTTTTGTTGGTAGATGTATGCTGCCTATGCAATAGCTTTTGCTTATTTTGTGCTTATTCAATAGCTTTTGCTTATTTTTGTTGATTTCAGTGTTGAGTATGAACATCAAATGTGATTCATACCAAAATCCTATGTGATTTTAGTTGTTTTCTCATCTGATGTTTTTTTATAAATTTTTGTTTGATGTTAGGTGTTAAGGCGATTGATCGTGTTTCTCCTATTAAATCGAAATCGAAGGTTACTGGTAAAAGTAATTCTCCTAAGAGTAGGTGGTTTCCGATGTATTTGAACAAGATCTTATAAGTAGTGAAATATTCAAGTAACTAAAAAGTGTTCAAACGTCAATAATTGGTGTCGCCTTTCTTTTTTGCCTTTGGATTCAGTGGACAAGTTGTTTTGGTATGTTTTTTTGTCTTCTCTTTACAAAAGCCCACTAAACCCTTAATTTTTCTTCAAACTTTAGCGTTTTTTTCTTTCAATATTTTAACGTTTTCCTTTCTTCAAATGTTCTCTTTGTTCACGCCTTCGTTCGGATTTTGCATCAGCAATTTGATTGGGGTTTGTTATTGTAAAATCATACCACCAATCACATTCATGTATTTCTCTTGATGGGGGATCGGCATATCTGGCTTTAACTTCATACACGAGTATTTTCAATTTTTCTACATAAGCGCCCATCTTTCCTTCATCTTTGCTCAACAAGAATAAACTATCGTTTACCAAAAAAATTGCCTCATTTGTAAGTCTTTCAATTGTTAATTTTTTTCCCCATATCTGTTTCTTTGTCTTCTCAGGTCGGGGGGTATTATGTCCCTTGTCCAACGCCTCAAAATGTATTGCTTTGGAATAACATTAATATCATGATTCTTGAACACACAGAATATGTGTCGACATAGAAACCCGTATCGGAGAAAATTTCTACATGAACATACCACCGAACCATCTTTTATAATTCGTAATACATTTCTCACAAAAACACAAGTAATAAGAATGTTATTAGAATTACATCAGATTAGAAAATAGGCATGTGATTTTTTCAATATGAATCACATGAGATTCCACAGAAATGAGATTTCATGAGATTCTACAGATTAACATGAGTTTCCATGGAAATTTTCTATGTGATTCAAATTTACCAATCTTATGGAATCTCTGTAGATTCAAGTGCAAATCTTATAGAAATTTCATGAGATTCATTCAATACCAGTCTCTTGCTGTTTCTCCCACTGTTTTAGTTTTCTTCTTTTGTTCTTTTCCCATTTTTTTGTGAAAAAAATGATCTATTATCATTCAGCTTCTTGTCTCTAATAATGAATGTGTCACAACCTTCATAGATTTAAAACTTTATAGTACAAATTCCAACAACCTTCGTTTATTTCCGTTTTGCAAGCTAAAAATATGTCCTAGTTTATACTCGTGTTGCATGTAGTTCATTTTTGCCAATTTTGGTATCACACTTTTGAGCTGCTTAATTGTTTTGAAGTCTATTGCCTCTTGTCTTACTTTGCCTTTTCATTTGCTGCATTCATTTGAATCATGAAACTAAAAGTGTTGCCCCAGGGTTTGTGAAACTTTTGAAGACTCGAGTTTTCACCTTTTTTTTCAGACCTTGAAGTGGTCTCATCAAATCCAGATATTGAAGAGTCAATAAAATAGCTGGAATCCAAATTTTCGAAGATTAAACATTTTTGTTAACCATTTTGTGACTTGCAAACAAAATCTGCAATCAATTCAAACCATTTCTCTTCAAACTTTAATGGTTCAATGAACATATTCCAAATGATCTTATCAAAACGTTCTTTGAAATTTGTTTCATCATATATTTCTTTACAAATCTGTTTTCGAATAAAAGATTGTAATTAGTTGAATTAAAGGAGATACAAAGATGAATCACATGAGATTCAGAGTTAATCACATGAGATCCTATCTGATCTCATGTGATTCACTTTGAATCTCATGTGATTCATCTTTGTATCTCTTTAATCTCACACTAATTACAATCTTTTGTTCCGAAAACAGATTTGTAAAGAAATATATGATGAAACAAATTTCAAAGAACGTTTTGATAAGATCATTTGGAATATGTTCATTGAACCATTAAAGTTTGAAGAGAAATGGTCTGAATTGATTGAAGATTTTGGTTTGCAAAGTCACAAATGGTTACCAAAAATGTTTAATCTTTGAGAAATTGGATTCCAGCTATTTTTTATTGACTCTCATTATATGGGATTGATTGAGGCCACTTCAAGGTCTGACAGTGAAAACTCGTTTTCAAAAGTTTCACAAGCCTGAGGGCAACACTTGTTGTTTCATGATGTCTTATGACACATCAGCAATGTAATAGGCAATAGGTCTAGACAGTAGGTCATTAGACTTCAAAACAATTAAAGCAGCTCAAAAGTGTGAGACAAAATTGGCAATTGAACTTCATGCAACACGAGTATATACTAGGACGATATTTTTGCTTGTTCAAACGGAAATAAACAAAGGTTGTTGGAATTGTACGATACAAGATTTAAAAATAGATGAAGGTTGTGAAACTGTCATTATTAGAGACAAGAAGCTGATGGATAATAGATCATTTTTTTTTTCACATAAAATGGGAATAGAACAAAAAGAAGAAATCTAAAAACAGTGGGGGAGGAAAACAGAAGAGAATGGTATTGAATGAATCTCATGAAATTTCTATAAGATTGCAATTGAATCTCATGAGATTTCCATGAGATTGGTATTGAATCACATGAGATTTCCATGGAATCTCATGTGATTCTGTAGAATCTCATGAAATCTCATTTCTGTGGAATCTCATGTGATTCATATTGAAAAAATCACATGCTTATTTTCTAATTCTGATTGTAATTCTAATTACATTCTTATTACTTGTGTTTTTGTTGAGAAATGTATAGCGAGTTATAAAGATGGTCGGTTGGTATGTTTTCATTTTGTTTTTAGAAATTTTCTCCGATACGGGTTTCTATGTCGACACATATTTGTGTGTTCAAGAATCGTGATATTAATGTTATTCCAAAGCAATACATTTTGAGGCGTTGGACAAGGGACATAATACCCCCCGACCTGAGAAGAAAAAGAAACAGATATGGGGAAAAAAATTAACAATTGAAAGACTTACAAATGAGGCAAATTTTTTGGTAGACGATAGTTTATTCTTGTTGAGCAAAGATGAAGGAAAGATGGGCGCTTATGTAGAAAAATTGAAAATACTCTTGGATGAAGTGAAAGCTGATATGCCGAATCCCCCTTCAAGAAATACAGGAGATGTGATTGGTGGTATTTTTTCAATAACAAAACCCAATCAAATTGCTGTGCAAAATCCAACAAAGGCTGTGAACAAAGGAGAACATTTGAAGAAAGGAGAACGTTTAAAGAGTGAAAGAGAAAAATCACTTAAAGTTGGAAAGAAAAAATTAAGGGTTTGTGGCTTTTGTAAAGAGAAGACAAAAAAACATACCAAAACAACTTGTCCACTGAATCCAAAGGCAAAAAAGAAAGGCGACACCAGTTTTATTGATGTTTGAACACTTTTTAGTTACTTGAATATTTCACGTACTTATAAGATCTTGTTCAAATACATCGAGAAAAACCACCTACTCTTAGGAGAATTACTTTTACCAGTAACCTTTGATTTCGATTTAATAGGAGAAACACGATCAATCGCCTTAACACCTAACATCAAACAAAAATTTATAAAAAACATCAGATGAGAAAACAACTAAAATCACATAGGATTTTGGTATGAATCACGAAATCAAAAAAATAAGCAAAAGCTATTGAATAAGCACAAAATAAGCAAAAGCTATTGCATAAGTACCATACATCTACCAACAAAAAATCATCAACAAACTGATAAAATAAAAAACAAAACAAAACTAAAAAATACTAAAATAAAGCACAAATTAAACAATCAGCTAAAAAATATAAGCTAACATCTATGGCTTTTGTGTCCAAAAAATAAGCAACAATACTAAAACTAGTAATATCAAAAATCAGCATTAGATTAGAATAATAAAAAACATAAAAATACTAAAATAAGCACCAAATAAGCAAAAAAAAAAATGAAGAATAAAATTAAATGTTATACAGGAATCGGAAATCAGGCAACTTATCTCCTTTAGATAGCTGCTTATTCTCATGGTATATCCATCTTATTAAGATCGATTTTGATATTGAATAATCGATTTAGATAGCCGTATTTCAAGTTAGGGTTTTGATTTGGAGTTAATTTAAAGGAGAGAAAAAGTTAGGGTTTTGATCGGAGAAATTAATGTTTGTGTTTTTTTTTGAAACCGTTGGGGAGAGAATGAAATGAGATGGAAAGTTTCGTTGGGGAAAAGAATGACAATTGATGGACCCGTGGGATTAGTATGAAAGCAACAGCTTAGATGGAAAGTTTGGTCTTTTTTTATACCTGTTCCTTAGGGAACTTTTCTCAATGACAAAAAACACGGTCAAACTTTTAGCCGTTTTTGGAGATATCCATACAGCTAAAAGAGACACATTTAAAAAACATGAATCCAATCACACACTATAGACTATCAAAACATTAATACCATTCTCCCAACTTAATTTGGTTTAATAAGGGTGGAAAAGGGTCTGTTCTCAGGTCACACAAGTTACGCGTCAACAAATCTCTTGTGTTTCAAACGTCGTAGATCTTGAGTATTTTACCAAAATCTATATTGACTTTTCTTTCACCATTAAGGCACTACAAGTCTTTTGTACAAATCGTGCTTTTACATCTTGTATAGCTGATAATAAAAGGCAAAAAATTATTGCTAAGAAAACTTTGCTTTGTTTTGATCATATTAAACACAAATACTCGAGTATTCACAAACAAAAAGAATTTCTTCCTGTGATTATCATTAATGAAGATATCTAAACCTCGAGCCCACAGAGAGCTCGATCGCTTCTGAAAAGAAATCAAAAGCCATGAGCTCGTTGCCTGGAAAGGTAGTTAGCGTCAAGCCTGAGAGAAAAACGTGGGAGATGGCGCAGAAAAACAATTAACAATGTTGGTTTGTTTTAGGTTTTCAAGGTTTTCGAATCTAAAGGCCTGGTTGTCATGTAAAAAGCAGATATGAATTTTGAAGTAGTTGGTGAAGTAATAAAATGTTGTGAAGTTAATTGGTGAGGTGACCCATTACTTATTTTTTCCAGTTTTCACTGTTAACTAAAAAGACAGCAATCTTTTTGTACAAGCTAGCATCTCTGTACTCTTCGTACCTATGCAGTAAATTTATGTGTGTTTTGAAGGCAAGAGAAAATGAGAGAGATGATATAGAAATATTTTTTAGAATGAGACTTTGTATTGTTACAGTATCTTGTATCTTAAAGTAAATGGGCACAACTTTTTATGTTTTCTATAATTTAAATTTTCATTGCTTTTCAGTTAACTTTTTGTATCGGGTAAAGAAAAAAAGAAGAGAATGAAAAGTACGTGTCGTGTCTTCTTTGTACAATGGAGTAATATGTTACCTTTTCCATATCATAATTTTTTAAAGTTAATTTGAAATTTAGAGGTAAAGTTCCATCATATAAATAATATCGATGCCTATTGCGAGATAACTTTTGTTTATTAAACTTAGCAACATCTTATTATCTTTTCTTCTTGGCGCAATAAATCTAGCACATTACAACTTTTGGTATGAATGTGTGACGACCTTTTTGTCCCTAAAGGTAAAATATTTATAAACTGCAAAAACCACAAAATACAAATGTATCATGAGGACACACCACGCCACCCCAAACAAGGTGTTACAAGTAATGACTTAATCTTTTTTTACTATGAGTAGCAATTCACGTTCACGGGATTTTACACGTCTATGATTAAAACCGATAAATGAATTAACGGGATTTTACAGAATCAATAGAAAACCGTGAATGATTTGATGCGGAATCAGCGGCCAAAAATTCCAGAAAAAACTGAAAAATGTCAATAAATCACTGAAAACAAGCTTTTTGGGCCTTGAAAAATCCTTAACCTGCCAAAGGGTGGTTACAGCGTGATCCGTCTCGTTTTTCTCTTCGATTTGAGAGGTCACGGGCCTAAAACGGAGTTACGGATCAAAAGTTATGGCTGTTTTACTGAAACCCTTTTTTTCACACAAAAAAAATCTTAGCAAACCGCTGCCAATTAGCAACTCGCCGGTTAGCAACTCGCCGTTAGCAACCCGCCGTTAGCAACCCGCCGTTAGCAACCCGCCGTTAGCAACCCGCCGTTAGCAACCCGCCGTTTTTGGCAACCCGCCGTTTTTAGCAAACCGCTGTTTTTGGCAACCCGCCGTTTTTAGCAAACCGCTGTTTTTGGCAACCCGCCGTTTTTAGCAAACCGCTGCCTGACAACTTCCTTAAAATCGTGGATTTTGTCCCTTTTCTGTCAAACCGCCACGAAGAATGCAAGTACGAATTTTGCAAGTTTTCACTAAATGAGCTTATTAACCACGAACAAAGGCTAGAACATACAATATTAAGTGTGTATATCAAGTTTAAACACACCTTAACTCGTATTTCTTTGTAAATCGTCCAATATTGAGCAACCCACCACGAAGAACACTAACCTTTTAAAGCTTATAATTCGAGCTAGAAGCTTGTATAACCCACGAAATTGATACAACCTAGCCTCTTTGATGTGTAGAACAAGTAGAGAACAAGATTAACCAACAAATAAGCCCCAAATTTTTTTTTGAGCCGTGGGTTTTTTGTCACAATATAAGCCACGAATTTGAGCTTGTTTTACCACACGAATCAACCACGAATCCACACGTAGCTCTGATGCCAATTGTAGGATCCCGATAACACTTCACTTCACATATAACATACACGAATCAAACTAGAAAGGAGAAAGAGAGTGAGTTGTTTAGAGAGAGAAAGAGGAGAGAGAAATGAGAGAGAAATGAGAAAAGATATTTTAGATAATGAAAACAACTTACTTTTTCTAAAGAAGAAAAAGTATATATACCCCGTCGCGTTAAATGACGCGCGGGATATTTAAACTAGGACCCGGGCTCGGGTTTTGCTTGGGATTAAACCCGAAACATATACAATATTAGATTCACTATCGAGCCCGATTCCCGATAATATCCTATTACAACATTAACTAATTAAAGACCGAAGCTCCATCGTAGAGTGACCGAGCTTCCTTGTTCGACTCAATAAAATTGAGGCTAACAATCTTGGTGCACAACATAGTCAATTCTTGAAATCTCTGAGTATAAGCGGCCAAATCATTGTTCTTTACAGTTAGATTCCACAGCTCAGATTTCATCTTTTGAATTTCATTTCTTGGGCAGTACACTTCAGCCATTAGCGTCATGAGCTCTCTCCATGACATGGAAAATGCAGCCTCAGCTCTAATAGTCCTCTTATGTGAGTTCCACCAAGTTAGTGCACTGTTTAACAGTGTGCAAGTAGCATACCTGACTTGGTATTTCTCTGGACAATTGCTGATATGAAATACTGTTTCCATCTTCTCTAACCACCTTGTCAACCAGACAACTCCTTCCGTTCCCTTGAAGTTAAGTGGTTGACACTTCATGAAGTCTTGGTATGTACACTCTCGAGCAACATGCCTAGCATCCCTATTATTCTCATTTGGATTTCCATTTCCACCATTTTCATTTCTACCATTTCCATCCCCACCATTTCCATTATCGCCGTCACTACCGTTTTGACTTTGATTTTCAGCCTCGAGAGCATTGGCAGCACGGGTTGCCTCATAAGCAGCCAACGCTTTCTCCACTCGTCGGTTAATGAGTTCTTCGATTGCCTCCGGGGTCATACCATAACGAGTGATAGTCATGTTCTACAGCACAAGACATAGCACACGGTAAGATTCGATACGAGATATAACCATTATAAATGGTAAATAAGGTTTATATAGGAAAATACAATAGAACATGTTTTGCCAGAACAAGTAAATAACAATAAAGATAAATACGCGAGAGAATCAAAACAAGCTTTTCATATCATATATAAAAGCATCAGTCAGATCCCATAATGGGGAACTTGATTTATGCTAAAACTACTAACAACTGGTTCTACTATTAGCCCAAAGTCCATACACAACATCATGGACGAAAACCTAAACGCCTCACAGCGAATGTCTCCAATCTCCTAAATCGCATCCTGTCATAGTAGCGGAACCTACGAATCTACCTAAGCTCACTCTCCATAAATCTCACGCGTCGCCGAAACCTATCGGCTCTAGCTCCCTCCATCATCATGGTGCGTCGAAGTCTCGCGTTGCTCCTCTCCAAGGACGCAACCTGATCAAGTAAGCTAGCTCTCTCTCCACCAGTAATCAAACTCCTCGACTCCAACTCTCCCTGTCCCGTCTCAATGTCCTTTATC
This sequence comes from Tanacetum coccineum, assembly GCA_026074375.1. Taxonomy (NCBI): domain Eukaryota; kingdom Viridiplantae; phylum Streptophyta; class Magnoliopsida; order Asterales; family Asteraceae; genus Tanacetum; species Tanacetum coccineum. Next base: position 24,327 of record BQNB010066519.1, read on the forward strand.
CTCAGAAGTGGTATCTCTATAACATGATCATAAATATCCTGCAATGTAACAACTGGCAATTTTCGGTATTTTAAATGGCTATTTTACCCTTGGACTTTTCGGGTCCGATTTGACTTTTGACCATTGATCTTTTAATGTCACATAAAAACGATTACCGCGTAACCGGTAAAATTTTCGGAGCAGATTTTAACAATAAATCATACTTATTATTACACATTTCTCACGTGCAAATTTATTTTTAAATTATTTGACTTGAAAATGAAAAAAATATATGATATTCCTAATTTGACTTATCAAAAACGACACACTAAATCACGTTTTCATAATTCGTACTCTAAAGCAATTTCATGTAAAACGACATTCCGAACAACTTTTTAGTTTTGTCTGAGACACGAAAACAAGCATAAAATGACTGAAATACCCTCGTAAAGTTTTAGAAGCGAGAACAACGCGTACAGACACAAAAATAATTAAATTATATTTAATTACCACTTTTTATTAAATAAAAATAGTTAATATTTTATCCAAAAGCGTTTATTTAATAACGCGTTCGTTTTGATAATTAAGTTTACATTTTTACATGATTAGATTAACTCGCGCACCCCACTGGTACCAAATAAATAATAATGATTTAAATATATTTTATAAAAATATTTATAAAAATATTGGTCGAGTAAATACTCATTTTCGCGGGAAAAATCATTTTAAACGCAATGGCGTAGTTTTCTTTATTTTGAATTTAATCTTAACTAGCTGCCATACGAAGACCCGATCCGTTATAACAAAGTTTCCATTTTGGTCCCTGTGGAAATATTTACAAAAAACCTACCTTAGATGTTATACCGTTTCTATTTTTTTAACATTGCTATTGGCATTTTTTTTTGTGCATATTTTTATAATAGTTTTATTTATATATATATTTTATTTATATGTGATTTCATATATAATAATTACTTATATGTGTGTGTGTGTTGAGTTGTGTGGATTTTGTGTGTGTGTGTGTGTGTGTGTGTGTGTAAGTGTTATTAGGGTTCACCATTTAGTCTTGGGCTCTTTAACCCTAGCCTCTCATATTTCTCCCTCTCTTAAAAATTCAGGCGCACCGCCGGCAACTTCCAGGCGAGGTTACGGCACTTACAAGCGGATGGATCACACATCAACTTATCCTTAATCATCCATCCTCCCACAGCCGATCCATGCAACACATTACGCATCTCTCCATCATCTCGCACACGCCTCGCACCACCATTTCACGCTTACCCTTACACATATCATCTCCATCCCGTGACACTCATCGTCACCACGTCCTCACCATCACCTCCACCGCTTTCTGACAAGAGCAGATAAAGATCAACCGACCGAGCTCTGTCCTCACCCGGTTGTGTTTGCTAAACCCATGTAAAGGAGTGCGATGAGCCCGGTTTGTTTGGTCTAAAAGAAGACGACTTCCGGCGAGGTTTCGGCCATCCCAGCCGGCGGCACACCCAACACCATAACCAACTCCTCCATCCACCCACCTCCGATCCATCATACTTATCATCACCATCATACGCCACGCATCACCACCATTTCCACGCTACCCTTACCACCATCATCATCTCCATCGTGACCACCATCGTCACCACGTCACACCATCACCTCCACCGCAGCCACCCCCACCATCTCCACGGTTGGTTTAACGTAAACCCATAAAGGGTGCGTGTGGTTTTCTTAAACCACCAAGAGGGTGCGTCTGGTTTGTAGCCACCGAAAGGTGCGTTCGGTTTTGGGTTAGCCACCGAAAGGTGCGTTCGGTTTAGGTTCCTCAGCCACCAGCCGGGGTGTGTTTTGGTTTCGATAAAAACACCACGGAGGGTGTTTGTTTCGCTGTGTAAACAGCAGCACCTCAAGGGTGCGTTCGGTGTAATACCGTCATAACAACAAGGGTGCGTCGGGTTTCATGGCTCGCACCGGCAGGGTGCGTTCGGTGTGGTTTTCATAGATAAGAGGTGCGTGTGGTTTATTTAAACACCATCAGAGTACGTTTTGTTTTATAAACCCAAAATAGGTGTGTTGGGTTTCATAACAAGGGTGCGTTCGGGTTGGGTTTAGCAGCCCACTAGGGGCGTCTGTTTTGTGGTTTGCACCAAAGGGTGAGTCGATTTCTATCGCCCACGAGGGTGCGGTTGGTTTGTGTTTTCATCGGCAAGGATCCGTTTAATTATTGATAGTCACAATAGGGTGCGTTTGGACTTGGGTACGCCACAAGTTAGGGTGCGTTCGACTGGTTTTGGGTCCACCAGATTAGGATGCGTTTGGTTTTGTTAAATGACCCAGCCAAAGGGTGCGTTTGGGGTTTTAAAACGCATAGGGAGCGTTTGGTTTTGTTAGCCTTAATTATATTAAGTCAAACAAGAATGTTATCGGTCTTACAAAGTCAAACTAGGTCTTGTATTGTAATAGGCTAGTCGGGTTCAACGGGCTTGGATTGTAATCTAATATTGTCCGTGTTTTGGGCTCAAAGCCCAAGTTATGCCAAGCCCGGCCCATAAAGTATGCCAAGAATTACACAATATGTTCATCACCAGAAGACATCCATGTGTGTTTGCTTTAGTTTGATTATCAAATCATGAAGAAATAAAATCATATAGTTTTTCGTTATGTTTTGGCGTTTAACCCAAAATCACTATTTTTAGAAAGTATCTATTTTAGGAAAGTTTTTAGTTTCAAAACGTTAATACCGTCCCATATATTTATTAAGTTTCCATATTTTCATAACGTACTAACGAGCCTTAATTATTTAACTTCTAAGTCAGTTCCGCTAAATTCTTACCAAACTTACTATTTTTAGTAACTTTGTCGCTTTTTCCAAAATATGCTAACGGCGTCTTTAAATGATACTACTATAGGTTTTGTTACTATATGTTCGTTAGTGTTTAGAAAGTCCAAAAATGTCCGAAAGTGTCTGAAAACTCATTTTACTATTCACATCAGCAGATTATTCATCCCGTTTTGTCGAAAAATGTTTTAAGTTTCATTTGACTATAACTTGGCCGTTTTAAATCCAATTTTAATATGCGATATATGAAAAACTATCTATTTAAAACGAGCTCTCCAAAAACTACTTTTACGCCTAATGAAAACTTTTTTAGGTCGACCAAAACCCCAAAACAAATTTGGGACAGCAAGCACTTTTTGTCAAAAACGCAATCAAAATCACTCCAAACTTCAAATAGTAGCCTAATCTTTGCCATAAATCTCCATTCACAAATAATCCACCACAAAACCACAATAAATCTAACCTAATCCCTTCATTTATATTATTGCAACTCTCATTCAACTCTCATCTCATCAAGAACATAATATTCAACTAATGAAAACAAGGTAACATCATTATTTATAAAATCTTGTTTTATAATCTTTTAAAAATTAAAACACAACATATGAATGTATGGATCTTGAACATATAAAAAGAACATAAGTAAACCACAAAGAAAGATTCAAGACACTTACAAGAATGAAGAACAAGTAGAGAAATCACAAGATCTATACCCCAAAATAATAGATCTATAAAACCCAACAACAAATCTTGAAACCCTAACTTAGATCTTAAAGAAAACCCTTAAATCAAAGAACCAATACTTCAAAACACCTTAGATGTTCTTAGAAATGAACCTTGTATGCTTGAATTATGCAAGAAATTAAAGACATGAAAACCTTAGATGGGGTGTATGTTTCCCGTGAGCTAGGGAGAAAAAGAAAGGGAAGAAAGAAATTTTTGGAGACTATGTGAAAGAATGAAACCCTAAAGTACGAAATGCTTAGTATTTATAGGACAAGAGGGGGTCTAGGGTTTCATGGTTTATTGTAACTAGTGACCAACACACACCAAAGGTGTGTGTACACCTTTGCTCGGCCGAACCCCAACCACAAGGACCATAGGGTTCAAATTTTTTGATCAAGGTTCATATTAGATGCTTAAGCTTAGTCAAATGAGGTCAAATGAAGTCAAAATGTGTAAGAGTCACATGATCTTGTCTAACTTGAGAAAATGTGCATGAGAAGGACCCTTTCAAGTGTCACTTTCATGCACACATGCATGGGATTTTCAAAAGATGCTCTTGTATTTAATTTCAAGACTTATGGTGCATTTGGTTTGGGTTTAGGCGTCCACAATATAACAAGAGAATAGGGTGAATGATATTTTTGACTTAAGAACATGAGATGGACTATAACTAAAGTTTACACAAAAAGATTTTGAGTTTCTGGGGTTCCGTTAGGTCAAAAACGAGAAAAACGCAATTTAAATGTTAAGACGTAAAAATAAATACCGAGAGTGATCGTAAACTACGAAACACTTAGAAAAGATAAAATAACTCATATAATATCTAAACTAATAAAAATCCAAAGTCAAAACGCGTCCGATGGCGTTTTTCAAATTTACGCGGGATAACTTCCCGGTAAACTGTCAGATTCAAACGTAACGTATAAAAGTCAAAAGTAATTGTCGAAAAAGTTTAAAATATTGACCTGAAATTTTCGGGGTGTGAACTACAAAATGTTTCTCCTTCAGCAGATACAACAATTCCGTCACAACGAGAGGTGGATCTTCTTTTTGGTCCTCTGTACGATTAATTTTTTTCGAATACAAGGTCGGTACTTCAACTGTGTCAAACAATGTCTTCTCTTTACTGACATATTTAAACAACCAGACACCACCGCCCTACAACGAATATTCAAATCTTCTAAACAGACCGACAACTCTAACTACAATGTTCATGTGAGGAAAAACAAAGATAATCAAGCAGAGATACAAAGTTCAACAACATGAATCTTAATCAATCCATTTCTGTACACCGGTCCGAGAGATAGTGAGTCTTCCTCACGCAAATATTGATAATTCAAACTATGCTTACCTCTAATCACCACAAGGATTCTAAATACCTTATGAAACAAAAGATCCCCGTTTAATCAAGTTCAGTGGAAATCCATTAAGCTGTGCAAACAAGATTGAAACTGGCAACTGATCCGGAAAATAATTGTATGGTTCACCTAGTGAGTACTGTTGAACCAAAAACATTAAGGAGACAATGGCTGATTCTGCATGGATAGAGGCAATGCAGGAAGAGCTTCATCAGTTTGACAAACTCCAAGTCTAGGAATTCGTTTGGCCAAACCCTTTTGGCAGAACGTATCAAAGCTATAAGTGGTTATGCAGAACAAAAAGGATGATGTCAAACTGTAATTCGCAATAGAAGCAAGGACTTGTAGCTAAGGGGTATGCTCAGAAGAGGGTATTGATTTCGAAGATCATTTTCTCTGTTGCTCGCTTAGAAGTGGTTGGATTTGCGTCGCTTTATGCTGCACACATTCTTTTCATTTTAACCACATGGAGTGGGGAAAACGGCATTTCTTAATGATCCACTTAAGGAGGAGGTTTATGTTGCATAACTAGATGGCTGATCATCCAAAAAAGGTTTACCACTTAAGGAAAGCTCTATATGGATTGAAACAAGCTCCAAGAGACTGGTATGATGCACTCTCAAATTTCCTGATGTCCAAAGGCTTTACAAAAGGTACAATTGACCCTACTCTATTCACGATAAGGTATGGGGAGGACATTCTACTTGTGCAAATTTACGTCGATGACATTATTTTCAGGTCTACAAACCCTAAATTTTCTAAACGATTTTAAAAATTAATGCACAATAGATTTTAGATGTCCTTAATGGGTGGAAATAAAATTCTTTTTAGGACTTTAGATCCACCAATCCCCGCGAGGTATGTTTATCAATTAGGCTAAGTACGCTTTAGAGATACTTAAAAAACATGGTATGGAAAAAGGTCAAAGCATTGGTACACTAATGGCTACGAAACCTAAACTGGATGCAGACTTGAGTAGAAAACTCGTAGACCAAACTGAATACCATAGCAAAATTGGGTCACTCATGTATCTGACATCTAGTAGACCAGATATAGTGCAAGCAGTATGTTATTATGCAAGATATCAAGCAAGACCGACTGAAAAACACCTCAAAGAGGTTAAAAGGATCTTTCAATATTTGAGGGGTACCATTTGTTGGGATTAAAAGTCTTCTTGATGTTGTTTGAATTACTACTGCTCATGTTTTGGGTAATGGAATGCTCAGCTGGAACTATAGTGTGCTCATGAACTCAAAGAAATTTGCTAATGTGTTTACAATGTGGGCTAGTTTTTAACCAAGTTTACTACTGCTAGTGAATATTAAAACTGCTAGTACAAAGTTACTACTACTAGTGAATATTAGTACTGCTAGTACAAAGTTACTACTGCTAGTGAATATTAGTACTGCTTAAGGTTAAGTCTGCTCAGAAATAAGTTAATGCTATTAAGGTTAATAAGTTAGTACTATTTGTTGTTAGTACTGCTTATATGATATGTATTAAGTTATTTGTTTATAGTAAAGATTATGGATACTTAAGAAAGTATTGTAAGCCGACTAGGGCTCCTTGGTGTATAAAAGGAGGTCCTAGGGCATAGAGTTTGATATCTTTTTTATAAATCTTTTATTAATCTTTTGAAGTCTTAGACGTATAATTCATAGCTTCAAGGTCTTTGTAACCCTAATACTTTGAGAGTATTCGTATTATTATCATTAATAATATTAGAGCTTATTTATTGAATTGTATGTTCATTGAATTACTGTTTCATTAATAATTCTTCTTAATATTAAATATTAGATTCCGCATAATCTTTAATACTTCCAAACACAGTTTCTACTATAGTTGTGTTAGATTTATCTAATATAACTAAACCTTAAACAAGCTTAAGGAATTTGATCTATTGAAGTGGGATCAACAAGTGGTATCAGAGCTTGTTGAGAAGCTGTGAATAAGAAGAACCTGTTTTTGCTAAAAGATATGGATCAAGATTCTGCACACATGGTGGTTGCATCCAAAGTTCCCATGCTCAAACCTGGTGAAGAAGAGCCTAAGGTAGTTAGGAAGTATGATGATGCCCCAAGTATTAAAGAATAGGTATCAGATGATGAGGAAGAGGATGTGTCTCAGCCTAAAACTAAAAAGAAAACTATTAGGCCTAGTATTGTTAAGAAAGAGTTTGTCAAATCTAAACAACAAGAAAAAACTGCTAGGAAAACTATTAAACAAGTTGAGCAATTTAGGCAAAACACTCATAGTCCAATAGGCAATCAAAGAAATTGAAACAATATGATGTCTCAAAAACTTGGAAGCAATTTTGAGATGTTTAATAAGGCCTGTTATGTGTGTGGAAGCTTTGATCATTTACAGGTTGATTGCAATTACCATCCAAAATAGTTTCAAAATCAAAGGGTGGTAAAACTTGTTTGGAACATAGCTCAAAGGGTGAATCATCAAAACTTTGCTAAAAAGACTCACCCCTGTGCTAAAAAGAATTTAGTTCTAAGAGCAGTACTAATGAAGTCTGGTTTAGTATCAGTTAATACTGCTAGACAAGTTAATGCTGCTAGACCAATGTCATATCTGCCTAAAATAGCACATTCAACTGTTAAGAGACCCATTCATAAGAACACAACATTTAAAAACAGTAATATTAATCAAAGGGTTAATACTGTTAGGGGTAAAAAATTTAATACTGCTAAGCCAAAAGCAGTAGTTAATGCTTTTAAGGGAAATAATTTTAATGTTGTTAAGGCCTCAGCTTGTTGGGTTTGGAAACCAAAATATAAAGTTTTAGACCATGTTTCTAAACACAACAATGCATCAATCACCCTAAAAAAGTTTGATTATATTGATGCAAAAGGCAGATCCAAGTCAGTGATGGCTTGGGTCCCCAAAAAGAAACTAATTTTCTTATCTAATGTGCAGGGTAATCCATAAATGGATTTATAGGATTAAGGAGTGATTGATAGTGAATGCTCAAGGCACATGACAAGGAACATGTCCTATCTTACAGACTATGAAGAGATAAATGGAGGATATGTTGCTTTTGGAGAGAACCCCAAAGGAGGGAAAATTACAAGAAAATGTACCATTAAAACTGGTAATCTAGATTTTGAAAATGTGTATTTTATGAGAGGATGTAAAGTTAATCACTTTTGTTGTTTCACAAATGTGTGATAAAAATATAGTGGTTCTTTTTAATGACACTGAATGTATTATTTTATCTCCAAACTTTAAGTAGTAAATGAATGAGTTAAGTTTTTACTTAGGTTCCTAGAAAGAACCAATAGTTATTTTGTTGATTTAAAGAACATAGTTCAAAGGAGGTTTAACTTGCCTTTATTTTTGCAAAAGCCACATCCGATTAATCTAAACTTGGCATGAAGGCTATGTCAACTTAAATTTTAAAAAACCATGAATAAATTGGTTAAGAAAATTCTTGTAAGAGGTTTACCTTCCTAAACTTTTGAAAATGATCAAACCTATGTTGCTTGTTAAAAGGGAAAGCCGCACAAAGCTCTAGTTAAGTCCAACAAAACGAGAACTCAAATCAGTTTCTTTACATTTGTTGCATATGGATTATTTGGTACAACATTTGTAAAAAGCCTTTTAAGAAGATATGTGTTGCCTAGTTGTCATAGAATTTTGGGTGGGGGGAAAAATTTAAAACAGTGGTTTTCGTGGGTTTTCTTTCTTAGCTACTAAGGATGAGACTAGTGGCATTTCTTAAGTCGTTATAACTGGGATAGAAAAGGGTTTAAGGTGATTAGATGTGATCATGGAATGAGGTGCAAAAACAAAAGAAATGAGATCAGGTTTGTGAGTGAAGGTATTTTGAGACAATTTAGTGTAGTGAATCCTCAAACAAAATGGAGTTGCTCGAAGAGGAAGTAATAGGGACAACTAATTGAGGCTGCTAGGGACTATGTTAGTTGCTTCTAAGTTGGAATACATTTTGGGGCAGAAGCAGTTAATATGCACGCTATGTGTAAAATAGAAGTGTTAGTAGTTAAGCCTCATAACAAGACCATATGAATTTTTCATGGTGGGATCACCAACTTTTAAGTTTTATGAGACCATTTGGGTGTCATGTTACCATTCTCAATACCATAGATCACTTAGGCAAATTTATTGGTAAGGCTGATGAAGGTTTCTTTGTTAGGGACTCTTTGAACAGTAAAGCCTTTAGAGTATTTAATAGTAGAACAAGGATAGTGGAAGAAAACTTGCATATTAGGTTTAGTGAGAGTACACCTAATGTTGTAGGTAGTGGACCAGATTGGCTATTTGATATTGATGCACTAACAAGAACAATGAATTATGAGCCAATTGTTACAGGTATACAGTCTAATGGTTTTGTAGGTACAAAAGCAAGTGATAATGCAGGTCAAGCTAGAAAGGAGACAGATCCTGTCAAATATTACATTTTGCTACCATTATAGACTGTTGATCCACCATATTCCTAAGATGCAAAGAGTTCTCATGATGATGGATCCAAAACTTCAAGTGATGATGGAAAGAAGGTTGATGAAGATCTAAGAAAAGATAGTGAATATGATGATCAAGAGAAGGAAGATAATGTTAACAGCACTAACAATGCTAATGCTACTGGCACAAATGAGGTTAATGTTGTTGGTGGAAAAACAAGCATTGAACTTCCATTTGATCCAAATATGCCTGCTTTGGAAGATGATAGCATATTTGACTACTCAAGAAATGATAAAGATGATGGTGCAGAGGCTGACATGAACAATTTGGATACAACAATCCAAGTCAGTCCTATTCCAACTACAAGAATTCATAAAGATCATCCTCTTGATTAAGTGATTGGAGATTTGCAATCAGCTACACAAACAAGAAAGATGTCAAAGAATTTGGAGGAACATGGGTTTGTTAGTACTATTCAACAAAGAACAAACCATAAAGACCTTCAAAACTGCTTGTTTGCTTGCTTTTTATCACAGGAAGAACCTAAAAAGGTAATTCATGCATTGAAGGATCCAAGCTGGATAAAGGCTATGCAGGAAGAGCTTCTACAATTCAAGTTACAAGAAGTTTGGACTTTAGTGGATTTACCAAATAGAAAAAGGGCTATAGGCTCTAAATGGGTTTTCAGGAATAAAAAGGATGAAAGGGGAATTGTGATTAGAAATAAAGCAAGATTGGTTGCTCAAGGGTACACTCAAGAAGAAAGGGACTGACTATGATGAAGTCTTTGCCCCTGTTGCAAGAATTGAAGCAATTAGGCTATTTTTAGCTTATGCTTCATTTAAAGAGTTTGTGGTGTATCAAATATATGTAAAAA
>BQNB010066520.1:0-12217 GCA_026074375.1 Tanacetum coccineum
AACAGCTAGTATGTCAAATATGATCACAATAACTCTATCAATTATATTAATCTAATTTCTTGAATAAAAGAATACATGAGCTTATAAGCATAACAAAAATACACTTCAGGCGACATTTAACCTGTTCGACCCATTTAACCCTTTTTAGTTGATTTTTTTGAGTTTGACCTGTTTAACCCTTTAAAATCAAACGAAACAGTATAAAAAAAACATATCCCCAATCAAAATTCATAAATGTATGGGTCAAGTTCCACTTCTGATTATAGTCGATCTCAGCATCTCATATTTATGTTGATTACATAATAATGACTATACTTTCATATAGGGAAAACATTATATTTCAGTTTTTCCCAAGGACCTTGGGGCTGTCTTACTGTCTAGGAACTGCATAATTTCCTGTTCTACGTTCGAATTTTATTCTCTTTTAATTGCTGTATGTGGTACAAAAAGTAGTGCACATTCTCTATGGTTGCTAGATCTTGTAGGCATAATTAATTATGTTGATCTGTTTTCTGTAAGGTCATTCCTTTCTTCTTTTTTTCATCCTCACAGATTAGTCGTTTTCAGAAGAGCTGGGGGATGGATCCAGTTTATATGCCCAGCAGAAAATCATTTGAGCGTGGAGGTATATCGACTTAGATTTTCATCTAACATGACACAACCATTGTACTTATCGTTTAATTTCCATCTACCATTACTTTATTCTAAACAACAAAACAACATTCTAGTTTCCAGTATCCCAGTTAAACTTCTGTCTGTCATGGTAAAAGAAGTCATTGAGATCCACAATTGATATTGATATAATATAACATGACTACTAGTAATAGAGTGTTTTCTCATCAAGGTAAAAAAGGCCGGGAGCATTAAAAAATACACGGTGGGCTACTTTGACCCATTTTGTTTGTGGCTAAATTTGTTTACTTACTAATTTGACCACTTAACGATTATAACGAAACAAAAAATTAACTCAACTCATTCTTATGCAAGGTGGTCAAATTGCCACCTCAAACTGTCATCATAGGACATCTGTCCAACTGAAAGATGGTTATATTTCCCTATTAGAACAGTGACACAAATATTTAATGGAATCTATTTTTTCATTGTTGCTTAGAGATGTTCCTTAAAGCTTGTGAACGTGTGGACATCCTTCTAAACATTGTAGTGATGTCTTATGTAGGTCGGTATGACATAGCACGAGCATTGGAGAAATGGGGAGGCCTACATGAAGTTTCACGTCTTCTGTCACTTAAGGTCAGACATCCAAACAGAATGAGAAACAACGTGAATGATGGAGAGAAACCGCCATCTAAACAGGATGTTTCACAGGACACTGAGAAGTGGTTGGTCAAACTAAAGGATTTGGATATAAATTGGGTAGAATGATAGCAGCGATTTATGACATTTGAGTTGTTAGTTTAGTTTTTCAATCTGATAAATATTTAGCTAGCTATCATGTCGATTCATATGTGTAAATAGTACAAAGAAATTCTATGATCTGTAAGTAATAAACCTGTATCGTGTACAAAGACAAGAGCTGATACAGTAATATATTTGAAATGTTTGCAGCTATGAACAAACAGCAGAATTGTGTTGATATAAACAACCATGAAATTTTGGTAACACTCATAATTTGTCCGGAATGGGGAACTCATCCATATAAGTGAATAAGAATTCCAAATATAGAGTATCTTCTAATTATTTATTTAGATGTTTATTTTTATTACAGTAATATATAAAAGAATCCACTAGTTAATCACGAGTTTGGGGTCTACCATCTTCTCATTTTTCAATTTTTTCAATTTTTCAATTTTTACCATGAATCATTTTAGGCTCTACCCATCAGTTAAACACATTTTTATTCTCCATCATCATTTAATCGAGGGAACATTAAGGATAAAAAGGTCAGTAATAGTAATTATCCAAGCTTGCTTTGATTATTTCCTGTTTTAATTTATCTATTACTATATGCTGAATCTCTATTGTTTTTATTGTCCGTGTACACCTTTTTTGTTTTGATTTTGTATTTTGCGAAAAACTGAAAGTTTATTAATAACCATTTCAACAAGAGTTAATATGCGCGGTCATGGTGAACAAAACACATTCCATAAGTGGATGCCCACAGAAACAACTTCATTTTGATATTGCGAATTGTCGATGCCAAACACGTGAAATTTTCTTTGAATATAGCTTCGTTTCTCGCTAACCACACGGACCAAATAGCTAACCACATTGACCAAAAACCTAGAATGTACACTCATTCTTATATACTACTTCGTCATTCTTATAAATTTTGTTATATGTTGCAAACTAACAATATAAATAATTTAAATGTTTAAAAGAATACAATAAATTTTCAGCAAAATATGCTTGTCTTTGTGATCACACACTTTAATGTTTCCTTTTGTATAGTATTGTTCTCTCCATTAATTTATCATGTTTTTTGTGTCTTTAGTTTCTGGCTGTTCAAAAAGATAAATATGATGATAGATAGTATGCACCAAGAAAATGGTTATAAACTTGCATATATTCATAACTTGAAAGTTGAGATCTTTGAAAGAGTTTTAATCTTTTAATATAAAATATTCTTATGTTTATTACATGTAATCGGATCAAGTAAAAAAAAATCAAGGAAATTGTGTTTTGTCAAAATTTTAAATCGATCATCTTTCTCCAAGGCTTGGTTTTGAACTTTTGAGAAGCAATTACATTTTACCATATATATATGTTTCTTTAAACATCAAAACTACGTTGTTCATTCTGTTGTTATGCTTAGACGTGCGCAAACCGGTTAACCAGTTCGGTTCGGTTTCAGTCAAACAGGAACCTGTTTCGGTCAACGAACCAGTCGAAACCGGTTTGGGGAAAACCGGTTCCGGTTTGGGGTGCGGTTTTTGTCGAACCGGTTAACCACCAAAACCGGTTTTGACCGGTTTTTTTTTCTTTTCGTGGTTTTATACGCTATAAACGGAATAAACTTGAATTTTTATTTAATATAAAAACCCTAATACATCAGAAACGAAATACATTGGAAAGGAAATACAACACAATGCAAAGATTCGTCAAAAAGAGTATGAGGACATGGGAAGAAATGATGTATACTTCCTTTTACCCAAAAACGTAATTATAAAACAGAAAAACGCTTTTTTGAGGCCCGAAACGACCCCGAAAGGCCAAAAAGTGACACTGCTCACAAAGTTGAGCCTTGCCCGTTGGGTCGTTTCTGAGTGACCATGCGAATTTCAGCCAAATCCGCCACAGAAATTTGTTGCCGCAAAATTTGAGCCTTTGATGATTATACATACGTGTACATGAAAACAATTAAAGACGTTTTCACTTACACATAATACTTTGAAGAACCGCCAAAAATGACAAATACTTGCTACACTCTATTTGCTCTAACACACTTTGATTTCCCAAAGAACTGTTTAATTTTTCAATAAGGATTGCTTTGTCCAATTAGACTCATGTGACATGTCTATCGATTGTCAACAATCATTACAACATCTTTTGTGAAATACTGAATTTGATAGTTTTTTTTATTATTTCTTGTAACGGGTATTTGATTCTTAAGAAAATAGATGCTGTTAAACTTTGTATCTTTGTCATATTTAATAGCATCCGGGCGAGAAACTACACATTTTAAACAAAATCGAGGAACAAATGTTGTAGTAGTTTTTTTTTTTTTTTTTGTTACAGATTCGTTAACCACTAGTACATATTCATGGGGTGAATTAACAAAACATGTATCATATGTTTTAATAGTGGCTGTTAACTATCTATCTTTGAGCTATCAAAGCATATCGTTTAGATCGAACAGATAAGTTCAAACAAAAATTGTTTATCATGTAAGATATATCATTGTTTATCCTTATGCATGTCAAATTTACCTTTTTAGCATTGATTAGTGGCACTTAAAAATATTGGCAGGTTTGTTTATTTGATATATATTCGATTATTCGACAACAAATTTGCTCTTTCAACATTTTTATTTAGCTAAAAAAAAATCAGTGTTTTTTTTCTGTCTTTTGCAATGCACTTATGCACATTTCTTGTTCAACAATTGATCTACAAGTTTATTATGTAAGATATATTTATCTTCAGTTATTCTTTTAGGTTGAAATAGTGAATTTATGTCAAAAACTTAGCTTCAATGTATCTGCTTTCGAAGATCTAATCTCAAATGGAGAAAAACTTGGATTTCATACGATGTTGTTAGGTCGAAGATGGCACATTGAGGATTATTCCTTCACAATCACCGTTCCTGATAAATTCATTTCATTGGTCAACTCTTCAATTCAAGATTGTCAATCACATCTAAACGCAAAGGATAAAAAAATTTCAGTTTGCTCGAATAATTGCATAGTTAAGTTCTATACAAACACCGGTCGCCTTAATCTTCATCAGGTCAGTCTTAACTTGTATTAAAAACAATGTTAGTGAGTTTTGAAACATGTGTAAATTTGATCATAAACTTAGCATCCAGCATTAAACGTGTCATATTGCAACTACATGACTAAATTGTCTTATTACTACCGGGCATATGTTTTTTGAATCATTGAGGTTATTAAAAACCTACGTATACATAAAGATGGAAACAAAATGATTTTCCCTGCATTTTTTTTCTGTATTTCGTAGTCTTTCTGGTGGACTATTGATTACAGAAATTATACTCCTGTATGACTATTTTTAATAAATAAATTCTTAGATTGGAATACAAATGGATGACACTCAGATAGGGAAAATGAGTTGAAATTAACCTTGTGTCAATCTTAACTGGTAATACGTATATTGTTTTCTATAATTGTATAGGTTCGTGAAGATATTTTTTGGTGGTCCTATAGAAAAAAAGGCTGGCCGGTGGTTTCCATGTTCATTGGAGATTCTGCAGAATTCTTTTGTAGCGATTCAAGAAATGTGAATGTGGCAGATAAGGTTTGGTTAGAATCGGGAGACGTACAAATATTTAGTAACAAATCTAGAAATATATCTCTTGGGTTGCACCGAATCATCCCAAATTCAGCCCCTCTGCCCTTTTTAGAAGAAAGCATGCTAAAACCTGGTCTACTTAGCCTTTCTTTCAGAAGATTTTGAGTTGGCTGCTATGACTTTGCTTATGGATTTTCGTATTGTTAGAAGTGTATTGGGTTGGACAGTGACTTGTTTCGGATTTGTTTAAGCTAAATTTACAGGTTAAGTCAATAAACAAAAGGAATGTATTTCACAATTTATAAGAAAATCGAGTACGTTGATAAATTAAAAGTAGTGTATTTTACGTGAGACGCTAAATGTGAAGAAGCAAACCAAGAACAACACAATGAAGGGTGGAATGGGAGACGGGAACGTATTCATGACAGGGCATACAACCCACTAATCCCGAAAACATTGCCTTTAAATTTGATAAAATCACCAATCCATATGTTAAGTTTGGTTTAATCTAGGGTTAATACACAAAAATGTTACTAAAGTTGAGCAAAACGTTCGCCAAAGTTACTAAAGTTTTTTTCGTTACAAAGAGGTTACTTAAGATTTGGTCACGGGTTACATAAGTTACTCCGTATGTTTTAACCCGTTGATACCGTGAAAGTCCCAATTAATACGTCTATATGGAATATAACACTTATCTAATATAAATAACACAAGTAATAACTTTTCAATCGTGTAATGCTTTATTGATTACGAATCAAAGTATTACAATGTGCTTTGGATCACACAAGTTGAATGACAATGTATGATCACCATTTGAACAAGTAAACTTAATATAGTATCAAGTTTACAAGCGAACTTATATAGCCAGCTGATAGGATCGGAGGTCTACTGTGTAAGTTCAACAAAGGAGTAAATGCCTATAATAACAAAAACAATAAAATCGATATCATTTACTCCTCACAATATTATCTATTTATACTAATACGAGGTTGCATCTTTAGTGGGGGTAGTTGCAACGTGTCAATAAACTAGTGGAGGACGTACGAGGTATTTAATGCACGTCCCTTCTTGGAAACTACCCGCCCATACTTTAGTAAACAGTTCTGCCAACTGTTCACTTCTTTTACCAACTCGTACTTATGTTCAGGCTTTAAGTCAAATACTTTATTGTCCCGCCAATAAGCTTTATTAACTTATCCCGCCTAAACTCTCAGAGAAGCTTAAGTTCAACTTGCTCTTCTTCAAAGGGTAATAGGATAGTCAGAGTATTGCCACCTCTGACTTTCCTTAAAACCTCAGCGTATTCCTTCTACATACTAGCTGATATCCATCCCAGCTGACGAGTATGTCTTCAAGTAATTTTCGACTTCCTTGACAATGTCTTTGACTTGAATACGTCTGATGTTGCTCTTTGAGGCTTTGCACTCAAAGAGTCCTTTCACTGCCAGCTGATGCTTTGCACTCAGCTGGTCTTCTTCACCTCTGAGTCCAGCACTCAGAGGTTCTTCAACACTTAGTCTCATTTCTGTTTAAATCTAGGCAAAGATCATTCGGCTCTGAATCGGCCCAACAATCTCTCCCTATTTGAATATAAATTAGGCTAAGTGTAATACTAAAGGTAAGTGAGTCCAGGATTCTTCTTACACATAACAGAGACAAGGAAAAACAACATTATAATTTTATTACATATTCATTACACTTTCATGCCCATGCCATCTAAGTTCTTTTCAACTATTTGTCTAGCCTCATTTACATCATACCTAGATTCTATTTCCAGCTCCATAAGTTTGTACATTTCCTTAGCCTCTGGAGAATCTTGAACAATGTGCTTTTGAAGTCTGATCAACTGAACCGTGCTGGTGATATGAAACTCTGATTCCCTTTGGAAGACTAAATCAAAGTTTCCGTTGTAATATAGAACCCAGCTTCAGGTTCACGAATCACCAGACCTTTCTTTCCAACCACACCAAGAGGAAGCGCCACATTCCTCTGCGTTTCATCTACCACCACATCCTTTTTTACGAAGACATGCTTGATCATCTCAGACTTTTTCCTCTTTGTATCTTTAGCAGTCATTCCAAAGGTTGCAAGTTCAGGCGGTGGTGGGAGTCCTAGTGTCTTTGTCTAGTTGAGGACCCATTGGAACTTTACCTTCAGACTTTGTAATAGCACATCATATGATTTTCCTGATTTCGTGATGCCAGAGCATGAACTTCCAGCCATTCACTGAAGCATAACATTCTAAGTCTGAAGTCTGGGTAGACTGTGAGGTTTAGAGGGTCCTTATCTCTGGTGATCCTCATTGTTACAGTCTTGCTAGAGTTGAAAACATAGCTAATCTTGGTGATAGGCAAAGGGTTGGTCCTTTTAGAGATGCATTTGTTGAATTCATTGAGCATCTTTGCTTTCTTTTCTTCATGCTCTTCCCACTTTAGAGCTTGAGCTTTAAAGGTAGCTGGATTCAGCATTTTCTTTAACTCTTCCTCTGATTTCTTCTCCTGTTCTTTCAAGTCAGCCAACCTTTTCATTTCTTTTAACTGAGCCATGAGGTACTCTTGAGATAGTGTTCCCTATGGAGTGATAAAGGACTTTATCTTTGGAATTTTTGGATTAGATCCTCCCTCTTCCATGTAAGCAATCAGTTTATTTTTAGGTTCTTCAGTGGCAACTTCTTTGCCTTTGGAAGTATCTCTGAGAGGGGTTGGTTCTCTGAGAGGAGCATGTGAGAATTTTGAAGAAGTGGTTCCAAACAGCTGATCAGTGAACTATTCAACTGACGGTTGTTGTTGTTCAAGCTTCATTAGAGGCACTGGCATGTTAGGAATGAGATGCATGATTTTGAATCTTTTTGACAAGGGCTGTTTGTCAAGATCATCATCATCATTTGAATCTTACTCAGTAGTTGTGATATCTACTAAGTCCTTCTTCTCTGAGTCATGAAGAACCATAGCCGTTTCTTTGTTGACCTTCATCTCAAAGACTGGGAGAGTTGATTCTTTGTAAGCAAGCTTCCCCTGAGTTTCAGCTGTTGGTTTAGAAGGGGTAATGTTTTCAGCTGTTTGATGCACCCCCTGAGTTGGAGCAGGGATTTCATTATCATCCTTTTTTTTCTTCTCCCCTCAGCAGTTTCATCAATGATAACTGCTGATTCGAGAAGGTCTTTTACGTCCTACGGCTGTCTTTGCATATTTTGAAAAGATAAGCAATACTTGGTAAGATGCTTGGTCTGAGACTGTAAATCATCTCGGACTCCCTCCAGTCTAACAACTTGAACCTTTTCTGTCACGGATTTGGCCAACTCAGATTTTAGCACTTTGGAAAGTTCTTTTTGAAGAGTGACAAATCTGTTACTCTGAGCAACATGGGAAATATTAAACTGTTTGTTCAGATGCTTAACCACCTTCTTGTTTAGCTTAGTTTGTTTCTCTGCAAACTGTTTAGAGGCAGCTGGAATGTGAGTTTGCAGAGATTCTTTGATGATTAATGGAAGGCAGTCTTTAAGTGTAGCTGAAAGAAGTCCATGTAGCTGTTCTTTGAGAGCAGTGATGACAAGAGCTGGCAAAGATAACTTGATTTCAGCAAAGACTGGTTGAACAATAGATGACTCCATATCCCTAAGCTTTGAATGAAGAGAGCTGAATTCTTCACAGATATGATCCATATGATTTGGAAGACTTAGACGTTCAGCGGAAGTATTATCCTCTTGGGAAATGTGGTCAGATTGAGACACTTCGTTGTCGTATGTATCATCAGAATCAGCAACCTCAAATCCTGAGACAGATCTCAGGTCATCATCAGGCATTGATTATAGGTCAGAGTCAGAGTCCTCTTGAATATCAGGTGTTTCTTTAGAGTCATGCATGGTCTGATCTTGCAGGTTAGAGATATGGCTAGTTAAGAAAGACTTTACAACCTTGATTTCTAATTCTATGTCATAGGGACTCTCTGGAGTTTCTTGAACAACTTTGTTAAGTTTATTAGCTTTGTCCAGCAGCTGCTCAACTGTGGGAATCTCTAGAGATTGTTCCTCAGCTACCTCCTCCATCTTAACAATTTTTTCAGGTACCTACATAAACTTGTTAGTAAAAATTATGAGTTTGTGATGAGGGGGAAGGATCGCCATTCATTGCCCCTAAGAAGACTAGGTGTGATTATCCAGTCCCCTCAAAAGTCCTTTAAAATTAAGATGAGAAAGAATGGACTTTTGGGACTCTTTTGTTTGGTTTAGGGGACCTTTGAGTCAGAGTGAGTACAGTTCATACAGAGGTCAACTTTCATGCATGGATGGGATAATCCAGCAAAGTTTAGAATTTTTAGAGTCAACATCAGACTTTTTTAGTCTTTCAGTATCACTCTCTGAGTGCAGACACAGAGTGTACAAAAAATTTAAAATGTAAGTGCAGACTCAGACACTCTAATGGGTCAGGGGTAGCCCTTAACTTCACCACTCTCTCCTAGAGAAGTTTGAGAGTAGCTGCTTGCAGTAACCCTTATATTTTAAACTGTTACCTCTGTGGTATCAGCGACTTTAGGCTGGTGTCATGCACCTCTGCCGATTCGGAGGTCTCTATACTCTGAAGGGGATCAACAATGACCACAAGCTCCTCAGTTGCCTAAAGATGGGTGGTTGTTGAGGAAGAATTCATTTCCCTACTATCATTAGAATCCTTTAGTTGGGTCGGAGATGGGTTTTTCTTCTTCCTAGGCTTCTTAGCAGTTGGTGATTTGGGCTGAGTGACAAGCTGGACAGAGGTCCCGGACAAGGACTTGTCAATAGTGTCATCAACATTCACCTCCCTAGAGGGTGGGATCAAAGACTAAAGTGGCTGAGGGGTAATGCCAATGATGTTGCACATGTAAGCCATCAAAGGGGATTCCCCCTCAAGAGGGGTTTTCAAAGTCACAACAGTTATCTTGTAGGGTTTTAAAGAAAGTAACTTGTCATTTTTGTAGTTTTCCTTCATCAGATGTTCCATGACAAGAGACAAATATCTTGTATAGCAAATATTAGGTTTTCTTTCATGCTTGCTAGTTTCAGGGTGTAACTGGGCAATCAAGTTAGAAAACAAAATACTTGCAATGTCAATATTTAAACCCCAGCATAAGCTGTAAGCAATTGTTTATTGGTTGAGGTTCAGCTGATCATGAGATCCTTGTACCCCACCCAGACATTTAACAACATATTGCATCAGGACCTTCCACATGGGTGTAAAGTATTTAACCTTTAAAAGAGAGGAGTTGATGAGATCAGAAGATGTCAAAGAGGGTTTTTTTTCTCATCAAACAATCCTAAAGATGCCAATCCTGCCTTCACAGTCTCCTTTTTTGGTAGATTAACAAAACCTTCATTGGATTTTAGCCCAATGACTGATGAAAATACGTCAAGGTTAAAGGTCAAAGGTTTTTCAAGATGTGAGTGACTAAAGGTGATGGATTTACCAAAATTCCCTAAGGAATTGAGAGTAGTAGGTTGATGGTTCCTTGGTTAAAGCAACATATATATGACTCTTTTCTAAAAACTCAAACAAATTCTTGTATGAGGGGTGGTCAGATTTCAATAGGGCAACCCCATTATTAAACTGAATGATACAATCTGCCACTTGAAAGTGATTTGAGGCAGGAGTGAGTTGTTTGGTTTATGAAGATGATTCGAAAGCCATTGTTTAAAACAAAAATTTGCTTCGTTTTCTTGAAAGGTTTTGGGAGGGATGATGAAAATGGAGATTTAGGGTTTTGATTTGGAAAAATGTGTTATGTGTGTGAAAAATGAAGTTTTATACCACACAATTGTTTTATCAAATTTAAAACATAAACTTTTGAGTTCCGCATTAAATACATAGTGGTAAAATTGTCACAAACGTGGGCCCTCTTGACCCTTCGTACACTGTAAAATCCTACGAATCTCGAGAAAGTTGGTAGCCTTTTAAATAATTCTGAATTAAATATTGAGAATGTTTGTCTTTCAACTAACTAGTTAGATTTAAGTTACCTTAAAAAACATTTAATATTCAAGTCAGAGGATCACTTAAAATCTTTTTCTTATCAGAGACCTGTTTTTCAATATTGAGCATACCCATCTCAGCTACCAATCTAGTAAAGCTAGGCTCAGCTAGAGGTTTGGTAAAAATATCAGCTAGTTGCATATTAGTGGGTACAAAATGAATCTCAATATCACCTTTTAAAATATGGTCTCTGATGAGGTGATACCTGATGTCAATATGTTTTGCCCCAGAATGCAACACTGGATTGTTTGATATGGCAATGGCACTTGTATTATCACAAAATATGGACACCTTGTCATAGAGAACATCATAGTCAGCTAGCTGACTCTTTATCCAGAGAACTCGAGAACAGCACCCGGCGGCAGCAACATATTTAGCTTCAGCTGATGACATAGCTACAGAGGTTTGCTTCTTTGCACTCCAACATACCAACTTTCCTCTAAGAATCTGACAGCCACCAGAGGTACTTTTTCTATCAAGGTTACATCCAACATAGTTTGATTTAGAGTATGCTTTGAGATCAAATCATGATCCTTTTAGATACCAGAGACCAAGATTTGGTGTACCTTTGAGATACCTAAAAATTCTTTTCACAGCCACAAGATGGGATTCCTTTGAGTTAGCTTGGTACCTAGCACAGAGACATGTGGAGAATTGGATATCTAGTCTGCTAGCTGTTAGATACATCAGTGACCCTATCATGACTCTTAACTATGTCTCATTAACAGAGACCCCTGATTCATCAGGGCCCAAGTTGTTTGGGGGAAGCATATGGCATTTCACTGAAGCACAATCAGTTAGATCATATTTCTTGAGTAAATCTTTAACATATTTCTCTTGACAAATAGAGATTCCTTTGGAATCTTGTTTAATTTGAAAACCTAAAAAATAAGTTAGTTCACCCATCATACCCATTTCATACTTTGTGGTCATCAATTTAGCAAATTGTTTACTCAGTTTGACTCTTGTTGACCCAAAAATGATATCATCCACATATATCTGTACTATAATGACATCACTCTGAGTTTTATAAGTAAACAAAGTGTCGTCAATGGCACCTCTGACAAATTTATGTCGAGTTAGGAATTCTGAGAGAGTTTCATACCAGGCTCTGGGAGCTTGTTTCAGCCCATACAGAGCTTTGTTTAATTTGCAAACGTGGTTTGGAAACTCCCTGCTTTCAAACCTAGGAGTCTGTTCCACATAAGCTTCCTTTGATATTTTCCCATTCAGAAATGCACTTTTCACATCCATCTGATACACTGTGAACCCCATATATGATGCATAGG
>BQNB010066520.1:13343-34532 GCA_026074375.1 Tanacetum coccineum
AGCGCAGTCCTGATGACGAAAAGGGAAGCTAAACAGATGCCCATCTACTTTGTTAGCAGGGCATTAAGAGGTCCGGAACTAAACTACACGTCAATGGAAAAGTTGGTCTTGGCCTTTGTACATGTAAGCGCTTGAAAAGCTATTTTTACGCACATCTAATAATAGTAATTACTGTAACATTCCATATTTTCAGGTCATTTACAATACTATTTAATTTCACTATTTATTTTTTTTCTCGTACGCGTTCACTTTTAATTTTAATCGTTAAGCTAAATCGCGTAGACTGAAAATGATCATACAATGTAAACGGGCATTAAACAATTAAATGTTTACATCAAGCAAGTGTTATATGATTATTATGAGGATAATTAATAACTTTGTTCATCTTATTTTTATTGGTTACGTAAAATGCTTACGTTTCACGATAAAATGCGTTTAGGCATACCCGGAAGTTCTAAAACCTAACTACGCCTAAACGAATACCCACGATTATACCCAATACTCAAAATAATCAAAAATTACATCTTATATATATATATATGCCGAAATTTATATAATGAGACCAAGACTTTTCAAACTTTTCTTAATATCTAGATATTTTATAAAAGATCTCTTACACCTTTTACCAACTTGTTAAGTTAACTTTAACCTAGGGTTAGAAAGTAACCATGGTTAAGTTAGGGAGATATTTTTACTATAAATAGGCATGCATGCATGAGTAAAATTTTCATACTCTTATACTTGAAAATTTCATTTTCTTTCTCTCTTTTATACACTAAAACCCACGGCACAAAACCCTTGCCAAACTAAATCCATACTTTGATTTTCTAAGATTATACAACCCTATACACAACATACTTAAGGTATTCTAAGGTGTTTACAAGCCTTGGATCACCATTTGCAAGTATTAAGAAGAAAAAGTAAAGATTAGGGTTTTGGAAACCTAATCTAGGGTTATAAGCTTGAAAGCTTGGATTTAAGTCTAAACACGGGTTTAGCATTCATTTTACATCCTATACATCATCACTAAGGTCTTTCTAAATCTTTCATACTTTTAATTGTTCCCCCCCCCATTCTTAATTCATTTATACTTTTATTTCTTATAATTTTATGTGTTACATGTTAAATATAGCCATAATCACCATAAGGACTTTCTAATAAGTAAAATATTATTAATTATGTTTATGATTAAATCACTTATTCTTAAGTCATATGGTCCTTATATATCATGGAAAGAGTGAAAATAAAAGTATTGTTAACCTAAGGATTAAGTATAAACATGTTTAGGTTAAAATAGGTTTTTAAGGTTCTTAAACTTCACATATGAAAATAATGAAAGTAAAAAGGGTTAAACGCTTGTTACAATGAATTTACAAGGACAAAGGATTATATTTGGAATCTTTATTATAAGTACGTTTACAAGAGTCAATGGTTTTTAAGTTATTATATAAACAACTAAGTAAATAAAACATAAAAACAAGGTTTTTATAAAAGTTATACACTTGAAATCCATTGGGCTATTTAAAATTCGAACTTAGACAGTAGGTAATGCTATTTAATAAAATAAAACGCCTCATACGATTCTCCAAAATTGATAAGAAACTTCGGAAAACGATTCTATAACTAAAAAAATACGTTAAAAACGAGTTTACACTATAAAATACTTATATAAAAAAAACCCCCCCTAAAGAAAATATTTTTATAAAAATTTACTATTCCATTTACAGCAACTTTTTATTTTAAAACATCTAAAATAATGATATAACTTTTAATCACGAGACGTACTCGAAGGAAATCACTAAAAATCGGAGTTAAAACGAATAAGTTATTACGATTACAAGTTTGACAGACATAAAAAATCTCTAAAAACGACAAACGAGCTGTTGTGAGAAGTAATTTTACTAATCATCGCTAATCTTTAAAAACTTGAAAATGCAATATTTGATCACTAATCGTCTTACTGAACTAAGACGATGAACGTAAGAAAACTGATGCGAGCAAGAGTGCTTAAAACGACCAAATTAGGTCTTTTTAACGAAAAGTATATTTATAAAAACGTTTTCCACATTATAAATATTCATATTACTAAAACGATTAGTCGGTGATTATGCTATATAGAATATTGATGGATAATCAAAGTGCTATATTACTAGGAGATTTCATAATGAGGCCTCTTCGGATGGCGTTATCGACGATGTTGTGTGGATTTACATTTTTAAGTATCCTAACTCCTCGAACGTCATGTCATGACCTCTTTATTATGATAGCCCGAACGATAGTACGATGTAACAACTATAAGATTATATTCAATGTTATAAATTAAAGTACTCGGTACTTATACGACCTTAATTTAAATAGGTTGCAATCCACGTTTTAGCGTGAGAATTTATCTGTGGATTATTTGATTATCCGACACCAGGGAGTACATAGCCCCCATTTTACTAACTTAATTGTTTTACAAACTCTAAAGGGGAGAATAACATTGCTTATTTACTATTGGACACAAGTGTTTTCTAAGTGTTTCAAAGTGTTTTAAACTGTATGCTATCCCAGATATACTGCCTGAAAATATTGCCTAAGATACCCACTATTGCCAATTAAGGTTCCCTACTATATCTGAACCGTAATAGCTAATGTCAGTTAGTGCGAGTGTTTTGTGGATAGATCTATCGGGACTGACAATCCCCACCTGAATTTCTGGTCACAAGTTGACTCATAGGTGCATTAACATTGAGAATACATTTAGGTGTAGTCAAGCATCCCTATACATTTTGGTGCACAAACTAGTTAAGGCTTCGGTTCATGAGCTTAGTGCAATAATAACCTTGTTGGACTACTAAATGTGTTTAAGAGTCTATTATTACATCGATCTTAGTGGTCCACCAATTTACAACAAACCGTATGATTTTCACCTCAACCTATGTTGACTTTAGCATGTAAATTTCCAGGTCCTATGGTATGAAGACTGAAAGGGGAGCTGTGGCCGGATACAAGGAAGAGGATTCTGTTGTTTTTACTAAATTAAAATGCGAACTTTTTGTCTACATAAAACTTAAGTCCAACATTTTGGAATTTGTTTAAATGAATTTTGAATAGTTATATATGACATCAAAAACTTATGGGACCTAATGTATTAACTCTGATATGTTGCTATAAATGAAATATTATCTTAAAACGTCCACTCTTGGTCATTTCCTATATCTTGTTTGTTGTACTTGAAGTAGCACCCCAATGATACTATTCCGCTGCTACCTGATTTTGGGGGTGTTATAATTACGGACTAGCCTATACAGCAGATACTATCAAGACCGGAAGTAACAGGAAGGCTACAGAAGTGGATCATTAAATTAGAAGAATATGCAATACATTACAGGCCTACAGTATCAGTCAAATGACAGATATTAGCAAACTTCATAGTCGAAAGACCAGATGAGGACTCTCTGGATACCCCGATGGAAGAGGAAGAAGAGCTCCCTGAACAATGGATTTTGTTTACGGACGGATCCTCTTGCACGGATGGTTCCGAAGCAGGACTAATACTCACAAACCCAGAAGGGATGGAGTTCACTTACGCCTTAAGGTTCAGGTTTGATGCAATAAACAACGAAGCAGAATATGAAGCTTTGATTGCCGGACTAAGGATAGCGGAACAAATAGGTGTGAAAAACCTTCAAGCAAATGTGGATTCACGCTTAGTGTCCAATCAAGTGAACGGAACGTATGTTGCAAAGGAGGCCGACATGGTCCGTTACCTGGAAAAAGTAAAAGCACTTACAGGCGGCTTCAAGGCGCTCACAATTAAACAAATCCCTAGAAGCGAAAACAAAAAAGCTGATGCTCTAAGCAAAATAGCTTCCACAAGTTTTGCGCACTTAAGTAAGCAAGTACTAGTCGAAGAATTAAAAGAAAAGTCCATCAGTGAAGTAGAAGTATTGACGGTGGTAGAAGAAGAAGGAGACACCTGGATGACTCTTATCTATTAATACCTTGCGGAGGAAACTCTACCAGCGGATATGAAGAAAGAAAGGACAATTAAACGCAAGTTGTGGCGGTTTGCAGTTATTAATGGGATCCTCTATAAGAAATCTTTTCTCGGTCCGTGGCTAAGGTGCGTAGGGTCACTTCAAGCCAACTATGTTCTAAGAGAGATACATGAAGGATCTTGTAGCATGCATGCAGTCACACGATCCGTTATGGACAAGGCTTTGCGGGCCGGTTACTATTGGCCTAACATACACAAAGACGCAAGAACATTAATAAGAGCATGTCAAAATTGTCAAGTTCATAAACCCATCCTAAGGAACCCGCAGCAGAAGCTAACCCCAATTACATCTCCATATCCATTTTACAAATAGGGAATTGACATAGCCGGACCTTTTCTGGAAGGCCTAAGAAAAGTCAAATTCTTAATAGTAGCCATGGATTACTTTACAAAATGGATTGAAGCAAACCCAGTCGCGACTATCACCGGTAATCAGATCAAAAAATTTATGGGGGACAACATTATATGGAGGTTCAGACTTCCTGAAGAGGTCATCTTAGACAATGGAAAACAGTTCCGAGACGATCCATTTAAGGACTGGTGTGAAAAACTATGTATCCATCAGCATTTTGCCTCTATAAAACATCTGCAGACTAATGGACTCGTGGAAAGAGAAAATTACAGCTTAGGTGAAGGAATAAAAGCAAGGTTGGAAGCAAGAAGCAAGAACTGGATGAAAGAACTCCCTCATGTTCTTTGGGCACACCGCACAATGATAAAATCTAGCAATGGAGACACCCCGTTCTCATTAACGTACGGAACGAAGGCAGTTATTCCAGCAGAGATAGGCATGCCTACAATCAGAAAAACGGAAGTAGACCAGGTACAAAACAATGAAGCTTTACAAATCAACCTAGATCTCTTGGAATAAATAAGAGAGGAAGCAGCAATACGCGAGGCCAAGAGTAAAGCAAAAATGGAAAAATATTACAATGCAAAAGTTCTAAATACAAGCTTCAAACTAGGAGATCTCGTGTACCGCAACAACGATGCAAGCCGAGCAGAAGACACAGGAAAGCTAGGCCTCAAGTGGGAAGGACTATATGAGGTAACGAAAGTACTTGGAAATGGAGCATATAAGTTAAGAGACCGTGACGGAAAGCAACTTCCGCGAACTTGGAACATCAGCAACCTCAAGAAGTGTTATGTTCACAAAATGTAAGCAACTCACCCATACAGACTCCACAGTGGGGGTAATGCACTTCAATCTATGTTATTTCTTGCACTGTAATGTCTTTTGAAATTTCAATAAAAAGTAAAGCCTAGCTACCTTCACAAATTTTCTGTAAAATTCCTTATTCTTTATTCTGTAAAGTTATCCTTTTTTATGTGATTAAGACGCGCACGCAATAGGGCATAGCCCAATCAAACGTTATTCCGTATAACAAAAGGGTGAGTAACCTCAAAATTAACTCAAGTGAGATATTGCAAACCCAGTATAGGGAGAATAACCCAAAAATATTCAAACAAAGACTATTGGAATAAACATATCATAATATTGAAACGATAGCAAAGTCATAATCAGGAACTAAAACATCAAAAATGTACAAGTACATCTGACCGCATTCAAAAAGGTCACACATGACCGCGGTATATAATGGACAAAAACTATTAGAAATATTGTGCACATACAAAAAGTCGCAACAAAAAGACCACAAGCGGTCACGGCAAATTACCTTAGCAAAGAAACATGAGCAAAGGGAAGAGTCACTCTAGAACATTCAACTCCGCATCATCAATATTTGGAAAAGGGTTAACATTCTCATCAACTACGGCTTGACCATCCGCACCCGTACTCTCTTGACCATCCGCATGTGCAACCTCATAATCATCTGTAGAAATGGGCGGAATAGAAAGTCATAGATAGGGCCGTGGTGGTATCAGGAGCAGCACCAAAAGTACCTTCTGTACCTTCCAAAGCCGCAGCGGATAAGGGATCAGATAAAGGAACAAAGACATCACGAAGAGCGGATACATGATTGGCAATATTTTTTTTAATCTTCCGGACCCGGAAGTTGGAAACATCTAATGAAAGTGATAAAGTAGAAGCACCAATGACACGTTGGTCCAGAGAATGATGGATAGGAACCATCAGCTGATCCACATGAGGCTGCGACTCAGTCAAACCCAATCTTTCAGCAAAAGTGTCCTCCAAACGAAGAAGGTTCATTATCGTGTCAACGCTGGCATCTTTGTTGGATTTTAACTCCACAATTAAGGAAAAATTGACACTCTGAAGGCGTTGCAAGGCAGATAGATAATCAGCTTCTGTAGACGGGTTATACGCAGTAACATCGATCAATTTTCTACCCTCTATACCATGGGTAATTCCGGCTGATAGTTCTTCTTGCATACCCTTCTCGACGGCCTTACCAATTGCGGCTCCGAGAGTAGAAAGATATTCAGTAGAGTTCAAACATTTGGCAATGGCAAGTTCCATGCAGTGGGTAAGTAGCCACTGACGCCCAGAAATGATAGTCAAGAGATGCGGATAGAATTTTTCCTCAAGATGAAGGGTCATCTCACCAAAATCAGCACATAGCTTATCAAACTTCTCATTCACCTTCCTCATCTTTTCATCTTGAAACTTCTTAAACTGGTTAATGAAATTCTCATACGCAATAACCTTCTCCTGAATTCCAGCAGAGGAAGTCTCCAGTTCATGCACCTGCAATTATAAAGAAGCAATTTTTAAGAATAAAAAGACAAAATAAGATGAGAGAACTTAAGCATACAGGTACATACCCGATCCGCAAGATTGTCACCCTAAGACTTAGCAAAGGTAACATGAGCATCCAAGTCAGCAACTTCTTGCTCCGTAACCTTAACCGAAGCAGCAAGATCGGCCACTTTCACAACCAAATCAGCCTTCTCTTGTTCTAAAGCGGCATTTTGCTCTTCCAGAACCTTCACTTCATCTTGAAGAGATTTCTCAACAACTTCGAACTTGGAGGATTCAGCATGGAGACGGATAGCCTCCGCGGCTTTCGCCTCCTTCACAAGCAACTGTGCCTTCAGATTCTCAATCTCTCCATCCCGGGCCATCAGCAATGAAATTTTCTCCTCCATAACAGAATTCAATCTCCTTCTCTCTCTAATGTTGTACTTGGCACGCATCCTCACCTCAGCACTGAGAGACATTTGGCGAGCAGCCCTACATTGAACTCCGTGAAAAGATGGTCAGGTTCCATACCACGGATTGACGCAAAGAACTTTGGAGGAGCAAATGCATCCACCATTTCGTGACAAGTACGACCGTCATCTAGGCAAGAACCATTGGTTACGCTCCATTAGGGTACATATACTTTCTGAAGATCCGTGTCAGGGCTAATGATAGTGCGAACACCACCAATAATGAAGTCACTGCCAGTAAGGTCAGAAAAGCCACCTACGGTATGATCATCCCTACCACCAGAAGAATCACCACCAAAAACAGAAGACTCAACAAATTTTTCTTTAACAATTGTAGCAGGATCAACTATGGAAGTAACAGTAGTGGCCGCTATCATCAACGGAATGGAAGGCCTGGCAAAAGAATCAACTTCAGCTTCCGCAATATTAGCACCGGAATGATGAGAAGAATCTGAAGAAATAACGAACCTTTGCGGAGCACTGATGGTTTAAAGGTTAAGTCCGGTTGCTGAGTCAGTATGACCTTCATCTTCACGCTTCGGTGTGGCAGATACAGAGGACGTGACAAAGGGCAAGGTTAGAATAGGCTCACCCATGGCCTTAGCATTCTGCATGGCTCCAGCAAATAGTCGCTGAACTGCAGACCTAGACTTGCCACCCATGGAGGCCCCGCTTAAGATTCCGTGATCCTCCCTTAACTTTTTAGGAGGATGTGAAGGTTTACTAGCATCAGAAACAATGGTTTTTCTTTTTCTTTGACGCATTGGTTGCACAGGAGCTGCGTCTTCAACAACAGTCTTCGCAGCTTCACTAACTCGCTGAATACCAACACCATGCCCACCACTCGCAGAATCACCCTGCTCCGCTAGGTTACCACTACCACCTTCATCAAATAGCTTATCAACACTTGCATCCAACTCGCATTCAGCACGAGCAGGAGCAATGGGTAGAAGTATAACAACGCGTCCCACATTAGTATCCAACAACTTTGGTTCGCCTTTAGCACGCTGCCTCTCACCAACCCTTACCTTTGTAGGATTGACAGTTTGGATAAAGGAGAGCAAATCCATTTCTACACGAAAAGAGAAAAGAATAAGACGGTCAGCAAAAATGATCAAAAGGCAAAACACAAGTAAGACATAATAATAAGCACCCACCCTCGTCATTTTCACACAGAAACTGGGGATAAGTATCTTCATCCAAGGTATAGTTACGACTAATTCCTATTAAGCAAAGGAAAGGTTCCAGATACTTATGGAACGGAGCCGGATATGCAACAAGGGTAGCATAATGTTCCGGGTTAAATTCAGAAGACTTTAGAAAAGGGTCCTTCGACACACTTTTGCTAGTATTCCACAGAAAAGAGGCAGGACAAGTAAAAGAGTCGACCCAAAAGAAATGATCGTTCCAGCTTTTTAATGAGTCTAAGGGTTTGGTGTAACAAACGGCGTCACTTCCCTAACGCTTACAAAACGACATCCAACCTTTGTTTTTCGAGTTAACATAGAAACAACAGAACAACCCAACCGTTGGCTCAAAGCCATGAACACGGTAAAAGATCTTAAAATGAGACACTTTGGCCGCACCAATAACGGATAGTTGGGATATATGGATACGATAGTGTCTGACAACGTCAACAAGGAAAGTGGAAAGTGGTAATCGAAAATTGGCATACTCGAAGAATCTAGTATATACACCTATTTTGCTAGTAGGTATTTCATGAATTGTTTGGTTAGGGCTGGGTAACTGTGGATGAACCTCATCACGAATATGGAACGTTTTGCAAAAAAAAAATTAGAGCTTTCAGAGTAAGAACCGACTTTATATTTGTAACACTGCTCATGATAAAAAGTAAGCAAGAGTTAGGGCCTAACCTGAGAGCCTAAAGTTCTTTAAAGTAGGGCACAAAAGATACGGATTGGAAGAGCTCAAATAATTTTTTAACAATGGTGATTATAGCTTGAGAAGATGAAAAAGAAAATAGTGAAAACCACACCGAGTATTTATACTCTCGGTATAGTAAATGCAAGATCTTTTCAAATGCTTCCACGTGGCCATGACCTCCGAGTCAACGGTCAAGATGGGAAGTAAAAGATAGTGATGACAGTTAAGTAGTTGGACTAACCAGTCAAATCAGTCAGAAGATGAAATGCCACGAAAGGACCACGTCACCCACGTCCCACCTAACAAGGACAGCGGAGCATCACAAAAAGGTAAGCGCGAATGACGCAAGGATATAAGAAATACCAGAACCCGAGTCTAGTAATATCTACGGCACTCAATAAAATCGCACGCAATAGACATACTAGACTGGGGGGACTTGATGACGTATAACATGTGTAACAGGCCTCCGGGCTTGGACCACATATGTTGTACATGGGCCCAAGCCTAACAAAACAATCGCAAAACACAATGGACCAAAACTAAGCCTGTGGAAAACTAGAAAGGGGGTTGAATAGTTTGCCGCTTTTTATTTTAAGATTTTAAAGTGTTTGTAAAGTTTTAGATTTGACTTTATGTGAATTCAACACTTGCACAATATGAACAATATACTTATCTAAACAATCAATAGAATGATATGAGAAAGTAATGTAAGACAAGAGATAAGAGTAAGAACAATCAAACCACAACGCAAGGATTTATAGTGGTTCGGTAACGAAGCACCTCTTCGCCCTACTCCACTCCCCGAGCACCAAACTCGAGAGTTTTCTTCACTATGTCAACAAACTCCCTTATGGCGGAGAAAACCGTACACAACGTTGCTTACACCGATTTACGACACAAAGCTAAATGTCGAGTTCTAATCTTAGCTAGAACCAATCTATCACAACACAACTTCACGACTTGTTCACGACTTCACAACTTCACGACTTCTTCACAACTTCAAGACTTCTTCACAACTTCACTTCACCACACTACTTATATCACTACTATCTAACACTACTTGGTAAGATCACCACGATCTAACTATACTTACAAAGATCGCCAAGATCAAGCTACTACACACAAATACAAGATATACAATTGATTTACAAATTCAAGCTACTACACACAAATACAAGATATATAATTGATTTACAAATATGTGATATGGATGCAACAAGATTGCAATATACACTTGAGGTGTAATACTTCTTCACTTGATGATGAAAGTATTCTTCTCTTGCACTTGAGGAATTGAGCTTGGATCACTTGGAAACAAAGCTTTATGATTAAATGATCAAAGGATTTTAGAGAGGATATGTGGGATGTTTTTAGCAGAAAGAATGAGTGCAAAAGGTGAGAAAATAATAGAGAAAAGTCCAGTATTTATAGGACAAACTAGGGGAGCGTCTACCTAGGGGCGGTCCCCTTAAATAGGTGGGCGGTTCCCTTAATTTTAAGGGGGCTGGCCGTGTATTTAAGGGGGCCGCCCAAGACTTGGGCTTCCCTAGTTTGTCTTTTATGTAGGAGGAATTTTTTGAAACTTTTCTAGCCGTTTTAGGTCTGAAAATTTGAATTTCAAAATGTTTATTTTGAATAAAACATTTCTTTTAATTGTAGAAAATGTTTTGTAAGTTTATAAAAATGTTTACAATATTTTATAAAAGTGTGAGGTTGAATAAAAATTTTCTTTGATCATAAAATGCATTAAGCATTTATTTATTCATACATTTAAGTGATGTATTTGTTGAAATGAGAATTTAACTACCAAATAACTCGTTTAACGTTTAATATCCTCTCTCTCTTGACGTTATGTAAATTTTGTGATTAATACAAAACGTAAAGATTTAAAAAAAATATATTAGTAATGTTTTTTAAGCAATTATATTTATGCGCGCGCGCCGAGCTCCCTCTGTTTTGATTACAAAATTTAAACTCATTAAATGTAAAATTATTTTTAAACAAGTATTTAGTGAGTTTCATGTCATTTCTCCCTCTTTTTATAAAATCAAAAAAAAAACATCGTCGAGAATTGCTAGTTAAATCGACGGAATAAATGCTCCCCCTTGATGTGTGCTCCCCCTCGTTCGAGGGCACCAAAGAATCGAGATATGGTTTATTGGCTACAAAAACGAGTTAGAACAATACAAATATTTTTAACATGTAACAAAAAAGAAAAATATAGCATACTAGTAATGAAACCAACAATAATCATCCGTTGAAGTAAAATAGTGTGTAAACCACACTCATGCATACATAAGAAAAATAAATAACATGCTAACATACATGAAAATTTTAAACTACAAAGAGTCCTATAACTAGTAGAGCTCTATAGGACTTGCTTGCAAAATGATGGATGGATAATTATTTGAGAAACCAAACATAGAGTATGTTTAGTTTGGTGAAGATGGTGGAGGTGGTGGAATGATGATTGTGGGTGGTTGTGAGAGCATGTGTTCAATACTTCAATATATGAAAACATATATAGAAGTCCATCTCTCAATCCAAATATGAGAGTACGATTGTGAATGCAACACAAGCATGAATCTCCATGTGCCTCAAGAAGGTTCCATGGAATGGGATGGCCAACAATAGGTGGTGAATGTGATGGAGTATCAAATTGGACATCAAATGAGGTAATTGGTGAAAGGGTGAGAGTAATGTCCATTGATGCATTTTCTTAAGTTGGAGGTGGTGGAGAAACTCTTGGAGGTAAAGATGTTGGTGGGTTCAAGTAACCACTAGGTGAAAGCGATGTTGATGAGGTTGCTGATTTGGGTATGTAGTCAATTGAGGATGAGGAAGTATCTTTGGTTGATGGTGTTCTGGAGGGTGCATTAGGAGCACTAGGTGATGATATTTGAAGTGTGGGTGATGGAGTTTTTGTGTCATCATGGGTTAAATCCACAAACAATTATTTTGGTGGAATGATGTTGATTTTTGGTCTCTTGGAGGCTTTGGAAATGGAGGATCTAGTGGATGCCAAGGATGTTGATAATGGTTGATGAATGATGAAGAAGATGGTGTATTGGAGATGATCATTTGGAGGGGATTTATGGGAAGGAAATAGTTTGAAAATGGAATGAGTTTGAACTAGTTTAAGTTATTCCAAGTTGTGTTCGAGTATTCTGGGCAAAGATAGCTGAGACTAGATAAAAGAGGGTCAAAAAGCAGAAAAAATATTGTTTTACCCGTGAAATACTAGGGCGGTCCCATTAAAATTAAGGGGGCCGCCCGTTATGAATTAAGGGGGCCGCCCTCTGTTGGTTCCATTTTTCACAAAAAAATGATTTTTCTCAGAATTTTTGTAAGAGTATTTCTGTTTTGGTGGTTTATTTGCAGCAAGCCCTATTGAGTTGTATGAGCACATTTAATCATATAACATGTTATAAAAACGTTAAATCATGAAACCAAAGTGGCATAACCAGTTGATTTAATAAAACAACCAAAGGTTTAAGTCATCATAGCAAACAAGTACCTAAAAATAACCAACACATAAGTCTTTCCGAATACATCGGATGATCACCACACAATTTGTTAATAACATACACATAATCAAGTCAAAACTTGTCTTAAACTACATTTAGCCATCTAGCTCACTTCATCCTATGTCTTCATTTCTTCTTCTTGCTAAACATTCCTTTATTGCCTTTCCAAATGACTTGAACTCTTCGCGCATCTCCTTATGCATTTGTTGCGTTTGGTTGAGCAAGGCGATTTGTCATTCAAAGAGAGTTTTATCGGTTCGTTCGGAAGCGGGAGGCATTTGGTAGGTTTGGTAGTTGAGAGGATCAAGAGAGTTAAGATAGGTGGTAGGGAGATGGGATGACTTTGCAACGAAAGTTTCAACATTACATCATCATACATCATCGTGTTGATGAGATGACGTGCCTTGATGATGATAAGATGAAGAGATCCATGAATGACGTGCCTGTGCCACGATCACTTCGATGTGCGACGAGTTTGTATTAGGCAAGAGGATGCATGACTCGATCAACAATGTCATAAATGCCATTGTCAAGATGAGGATATGCTTCCATGACGTGTCTATAGAGACGAGTAAGAAACATGCCATACGGAAGATTAGCGGTTGGAGTATATCTAGCACATTGGATTCTTTTGACGAAAAAATAAGCAAGATTGTATTGTTCTTCGGCAACAACACAATACAACATGTGAGTAAGACAAGCGAGAAGATGATCCCGATGTCCTCCTAGTCCGAACACATTTTCTCTAATGAGTTCTCCCATTCTCATTCGGTGCTTAATTATTTGTGAGAATTTGATTTGGATTGATAGAGTACCGTTGACTTTAAAGTTACGGTCTACCATACACGTACTAAATCAAAAGTCGATCGAATTTCGCGGGAGTCGAAAGATCGGTGCAATATGGTCCCTCAATTTCTCGAGAATACTCAAGAGATGCAAGATCTCATTCGTTTGTAAAAACGGCTTGACCATTGTATAGAATTTTGAGAATTTGATCAAATTGAGCGAGAGTAAGAGTTATGAATTCGTGTTGAATCATAAAGGAGATAACAAGGTAACCATATTCATCGGTTTGGACCGTGACTTGGCTTTAGAAGTCTAGAATAAATCTTGGAATAATCGGTTCGTTGATTTAAAAAAGACAATTGAAACGAATGTTAGTAAAGAGACGCTCGATGTTGTTGGATTTGTAGTAAGCTTGATCAACAACACGACCTTCGTGAATGTTGCGGTTTTCAATAGGTTTGTAGAATTAGGCAATGGTAGGTGAGATGCCAGGAATTTTAGATACTTTTGGTATGTAGGATTTAGTGAGGGATGTATCGGTTGTAGTGGCTTTCGGCATTTTGTCACCTAAACAAGTAATCAACAACATAAAATGTTACAAAAAATATAAACTTTTGAAAAGTGACAAATGCGGGACAAGGATTACTTCGACTTTAAAAATAAAAACCATTGAAGTGATCCATATGTTTCTTATTTTGTTTTTGACTTAATCTAGGATGTCGAATAATATATATTAGTTATATATTTCAACATCAAGACAATAACCCAAACACTCCCTTATCAATACAAGATTTGTCTAAGCTTGTCAAAAATTATGTATTAAGTGTATATTTTGTTTGACAAGTATAGGTTTATTATTCTTGACTTGACAAGAGTTAAAATAGTTGTTTTTGTATTTGACTAAAACCATGTTTTATAGAAATAAACCAAACGCCCACTATTTATGTTATTTGATCAAATATATCAAGGATATATATGAAAAATTATATAATCTAGAATGCTTATACAAGTTTGTTAAGTGTTTATACACGTGACAAAACTATAGTGATGATCATTTCGACTCTAAAAATTGTTCCTAAGAAACGAACCAAACACCCCTTTATTTTTTTATAACATATTATCTATTGATTCGAAAAGTATATATTTAGGAATGCACGTTTTGATGGGTAATGTATAATTGTTTTAACGTGTTTTTGGCTTGAATCAACAATGTATAAACTTTGTTTTTTTTTAAATGAAAAATATGTATATATGTTTAAAAAAAATTTGAACCAAGAAAAAATTTTGTGACTCAATTCTAATGAATATATTGAATTCTTATTACTACGGGAATCATTGTAGTTATGAATTTCCTAGCTCAAAATAAAAAGTATGAAAATAATGAAGAACACCCAATTTTGATTGTGAGCAAAATTGAATGAAATCAAATGAAAAGAATGATAGAAAACTTACAATAGATGTTGTTGATTGATTTGTTAGTGATTACCCCTTGTGAATTTTGGTTAATTGGATGATTTGAAGTTTTGATTTTGATGGTTATGGTGTTGGGTTTTCGTCACAGTGAGTGGGAGAGGAGAAGAAGAGTGAATGATGTGTTTGGCATAAAAATTCGTCTGAAAGGGGGTGTTTGTTTTCTCAGATAGGCGGTCCCCTTAATTAATTAAGGGGGCCGCCCATTTTATACGGCCGGTCCCCTTAATTTTAAGGGGGCCGCCCTCTGGAAAAAAAAATTTCTTCGATTTTTGGCCAGTTTTTGTGAGAATGATTATTGACAATTATTAATTAAATTAAACCTTTGTTAAATAAAAAGTTTTCTTTGACTGATTTCGGCACGCAATATAAGATTCAAGACTCAATTCGAGAGGTGATTAGAAGAAGAAATTTCATGCAAGAAGGAGGGATTAATCTCTTCAAAAAGACAATTAGTATATTCGATTTGAGATGAGACGAGAATGGATAGCGAAGATAATGAAATAATAAGACGTAGTTGAAAATTTCAACAAGTTGATTTCGATAGACGTAGATGATGGTTGACACGGATCCGAGGCGATCGTCGAGGTCGAAGGGAGTTTGTTTCATCCATAGGTGTCTATGATCTTCATGCGACCAATCCTACTTCTATGTTAATTGTTAACCTTTAGCTTGCTCTTCTTTATCTACGTGAGAATGCTATGTGGTGCAAAGAAATATCCATTTTTGTAGACTATAACAATAACACACGAAAGAATAGTTCATAATGAACTAATCTTTTCAAAGCTAGAAGACCAACAAATGGTATTTCTAGAGACTACATTATTTTTTAAGAACTAATTACACTACAACATCATAGTCACATAGACATTTACTTATAATCTATATTCTACGAATATAAAGAGTGAGACGTACCTTAGTCTTTAAAATTATCTTCATTAATGTCTTCATGATGTAAATGATAAGGGTGCATGGGAACCTTATCATGAATTCCTTAATCCGGAGACAAAGAATGTTTGTAGAGAGCACACTACTTCAAAGATTGTGATGGCTTAGCCATTTGGTCCACAACATTTCATGTATCCGAAGTTATTGTTTTCGCATATGTTTTGCATTTGATTCGAACACATGCACGGTGAGCATCTTCCACATTGAGAAAAGCTTAGTTGATGTGGATGATTCCACATTGTGTGATTAGTGTTAGAGTAATTTGGTCTACTTTGGTCTCTCCTAGATTGAGGTGTTTTGGAACAAGGATGAGAGTTTTCATTTCTTCTCGGATGAGGTGTTTTAGACCTTATTGTGGGTTTAGTAAATCCGACTCTGTGTTTTAAGGAGGGTTTGTAAAAACGTTTTACTACATCATCACTTGAATAGAAAAGGTAAATAAATCATTTCTTGATGGGGTACTCTTCGTTTAATCTTTTGGTGCAATGCCATTATAAGTTTATAACTTAGTTGGCATCTTGTGTTCCTTCAAGTATACTTCACTTTTGATGGTTTGAGATCACAATCAATCCTCCCTTTTTCTTTTTTACAAAGAAATTACTAAAGAAACATCTTTCGTTTTTAAGAACAATAGAAGCATTGAAGTATACTAATAGGATTGTTATCTCTCAAGCGTATCGATTCAAATCCATATGAAATGTCAATACTCAATAGCATTAACAAAGAAACAGGGTCCTTGGTTGTTACATGTGGATATCAAAGGAATAAGTGCCCTATGGAGGAACGATGCTTGCCTTGATAATTCGAAAAAATCTATTTGGTTTGCCAAAAAATCGTCTCACGTTCCTCGTTAATACTTCGCTAGAAAGTCATCCCTCCGTTAGCAAATTGAGGCACCATACGTCCCTGAGGACGAACAATGCAAATTTTTTTTCCGACTAATACTAACTAATGTCTTAAAGGAGGGTATTGTTGTCTTTTTGCTGTCACATGATGTATGGTGAACCTTTCATTTAAATTTTTTTTAATTTTTTTTGTTTTATAATTTAGAAAAAAATTACATTATTATTCGTAAAAAAAATTAAATTTTTTTTTAAAAATTAAAAAAAAATTCGCAATTTTTAAAATCTTAATTTTTTAAAAAAATATTAAAATTTTTCGTACTTTTTAATATTTTAAAAAATTATCTTTTACGTTATTATTCGTGAAAAAATTTATTATTCGTACATTTTACTTTTGAAAAAAAAATTAAAATTTTTATTTTGACTTTTGAAAAAAAAATAATTTTTTTTCGTAAGAAAACATAAAAATGTATAAAACCGTTTAAAAAGTTAATTTAATTTTTTTATATTTAAAAAAATCGAAGAAAAAAGTAAAAATGTTTTAATATTTTTAGTTTTTCTTAACTTTTAAAAAAAATCGTAACAAAAAAAATACTTTTTAAAATTAAGATTTTAAAAAGTACGAATTTTTTTATAAAAGTTTTGTAAAAAAAATTTAAATTTTTTCACGAATAAAATATTCTTTTTAGATTTAAAATGTACGAAAAAAATTAAGATTTTAAAAAGGGCGAAATTTTTTCTAAAATTTTGTAATTTTTTTTTCATTTTTTGACGAGTAATAATGTAAATTTTGTTTTAAATTAAAAAACAAAGAAAAACTAAACGAAATTAAACATAATTTTTTTAAAGCAAAGGTTCACCATACATCCATGTGGCAGCAAAAAGACAACAATACCTTCCTTTAAGACCTTCGTTAGTACTTAACGAAAAAAAATTGCATCGTTTGTCCCCAGGGACATATGGTGCCTCAATTTACTAACGGAGGGATGGTTTTTGGGCGAAGTATTGACGAGGGACGTGAGACGGTTTTTTGGCAAACCACATGGATGATTTTTGCACTTCCCTCTAAATTAAACTAAACAATGAAGAAAAGAATGTTCAACCAAGAATAACATTTTTGTTTGTCAAGGTATATCTTTTTCTTTATAAACATATCTTTATAGAAATGTACAAAAATATCTTTAGCCTTTGGATTAACAATGAAAGGGAAAGGAATATATGAGCTAAATGATTTCCTTATATAATATCCTAATACCTCAATTTCAAGTTACCATCTTTAATAGCCATTGTTCTATTCTATTTCATTTCCATCAAAAGACAGTTCCTCAAATTAAAAAAAAAATCGTTGAAATGGAAGTGTTACCACATGTACATCCATTGAAACTTATAGATTTAAATCCAAAATATCCATACGACGAAGTAGTATACGATGATGAGGAGGAGTTGATTATGAAACAAGACTTCCGATGTCCATGTGGACGTTGTGGTCAAGAAATCAACTTCAATCACAGGTATTACTATACGTGTGACCAATGTGACTACTCACTTCATAAATTATGTGCAGAGCTTCCCACAATGCTAAGACACGAATCTCACCGTGATCATACTCTTATCCTCTGCCAAGTGTTAGGAGATATATGGTGCATGTGTCAAGTTTGTAAGTGCAATAATGACTACGAGTACCTAAAGTATCGTTGTATTCAATGTAACAAGGTTTTTAACCCGCGCTTCGCTGCAAGCGCGGGGTTTTCCGTCTTTGTTGTAGTGTTCTTTGTTATGCAAGTTTGCATTACGTGTTAGTTCTGATCGCGGGCTTGTACGTTTGCGATTAAAGTTACAACATATTATTTTGCAATTAGAGTTAACAAAATTTATCAATACAAATGACCTTAAATAAATGTCCAAAAACATATGAAGAAATTCTTCAGTTCATATGAACCTGAACTAAACACGTAAACAAATGTGGACAATAGTTTGAGATGCATTTCTCGTAGCGTCTATAGCGCCCTCAGCAAACCGTTTATTACTTCCTGCATTGAAGATAAAAAATGATATGAACCGTTAGAATCCTATGTAAACAAAAGATTCATTACTTGTAATTTTGTAAGGCTGCAACTATTACTTGTGATTCGACTGCGTCACTTTGATTTAGCAACTTACGTCGCTAAGTAATCCCTTTTAAAGCCTAAAACATGTGCAGCGATTACTCTATGGTTCTAGTAGTTTTTTATTGTCTACTCCGAATGAAATATCTCATTTTTCCAATTCAAAGTTTAAAAGAAAATAAGCCCAAAAGCAAAATACCTGAAGCACATTATGATCTCTTGGTCGATTGTTATCCCCTTCTGTTCTTGATGAATTTGTGCAGCAGTCGCTGGATTGTGAATATTCCTTTTCTAAGCTGTTGTCCAAGGTTCCTGTGAGATCATGGACTACTTAATGTTACCTGCTATTCTTAGTCCGACACCAATGGGTGTGCGGGTTTATAATTCTTGTAACCAAACACCCCCCCAAAAAAACTCCCCATTGACGTTACTAAGAAGTAAACATATTATTTCTTTGTAAGGGGTTGTTTTGACAGGTTTTGAGCAAAAGGACATGTTTGTAAGAGTGATGTTTCACTGGCAAGCAACAATCATAGGTCCGGTTAATAGTCCTTATTTTGGTGGAGTGTTTCTAGTTACTATCCATTTTCCTCCAGATTATCCGTTTAAGCCACCTAAGGTAAACCATTTGCTGAAAAAACACGGTTTACCCCCTTTGTGCATACTCATTATATTATATGCTCACTTCACCTATGTTGTTTGTGTATGTAATCATGACGAAATCAAATATACTCGAACGGGGCAAATTTTCTTCATAGTGAATATACAGAACACTAACCTATAAAAAAATAGTGTATATAAAAATCTGTACTGTTGGGAAAAATGATTTAAAATCTATACTTTAATAGTATGTAGTTTTAGTCACTATGTTTCCTTGTTGTACACTTGTATATAGTTGTTTACTTGTGATGCTACTTTCGACGCACTTACTTATGAACGGTCGATTTGGGTTCTGTTTTATTCTTACCATATCAGAAGGGTTTGATTAAAAAATTTAGCTAAAAAGAAAACGGGTCAAATTAGTTATCTGGTGGAAAGATGCCTAAACTATAATTATAATGCATACGTCATTTTAAACAAATTCTTATTTTAATTGATGTATTAGTGTTATATAATTGATTTTGTAAACATATTTCTTGTACTAAGTACCCACT
This sequence comes from Tanacetum coccineum, assembly GCA_026074375.1. Lineage (NCBI taxonomy): Eukaryota > Viridiplantae > Streptophyta > Magnoliopsida > Asterales > Asteraceae > Tanacetum > Tanacetum coccineum. Next base: position 33,234 of record BQNB010066520.1, read on the forward strand.
CCGACTCTTCCTCAAGTTTACCCATTTGGCCAGTTAATGCAACCTACCGGGCAGCCCATTTCTACTATATACCCTCTGAAACCTGCTTTTAAGGGGTGTTAAGTATATTAAAAAGTAAATTGTAAACTGAGGTTTTCCAAATAATTATGCATCGTTGGTTATTTTTTGTCATAGAAACCTGGCACAGCCGTTGTGCGTTGTGTAGAAAAAATATCGAGCAATATGATAGTTTGATCGCCTTAATTTACCTGTAAGCTGGCAAAGCAATGGTCGTACGTTCTGTCGTTGCATCCTAATGCCCTGTAGTCTCTGCTTTACTCCTCTTGTAGCCTTTTGCATTAGCGAATTTCCTGCAATAACCAAAGCAAGAACTGAGCAGAAACAATAGCGCGAAAGAATAATATGCCTCTTTTTTGTTAAGTGGTGTTAGAAATTGAATACTGCCAAGGAGATTTGTGAAACAAATACCCGTCTTTCTGAATCTTAAGCATCAAATCAAGGAATAACTCCTCGTTTACACATACTATAACATTTCTTACGGTTTTTATAACTCAAACGGACTCGAAAACACCTGAAAACACCTTTTTAATATCCAAACAACAGTGAACCACCATCTCTACTCATCTTTATCTTAAAGACCGATGAACCTGCATATCAACATTCAAAACCCCTAGTTTTCTCTCTATGTGTGGGCGATCCATGGCTGCTAATATTCTTATTGTTATTGCTTGATTCGTTTCTTACAATTCTTTTGATTTAGAATTTTGTTTCTTCCTTGTTATTCTTTCTTTCCACGATTTATTTTAGTATCAAATATTAGGGTTTGTTCTTCATTGGACTGACTTCTATATTTGATTGCTTTAATTGATTGTGTTTGGATCGATTCAAGTTGTTACTGATTTCTAAATCGCTAACGGTTTAGGGTTTAATCCTTTCTTGGCGTCAATCTTTCTATTTAACCGACTATTGTGATTATATTTTAGGGTTTCGACCTTATATATATATCCATTAGCCTGTTTATAGTTTGGATCGATTGTTAGGTGAGTTATTGAATCCCAAATACGTTTTTAGGATTGTTTGTATCCGATTCTGGTGTGTTGCGATTAGGGTTTTGTTAGCAGCTCATTGGTTTGGTTTTAGGGCTCATAACTTTATTATTATTATAATCAACGATTTAGGGTTTCTCTAAACCTAATTCGTCTTTTGATTGGGGCTGTTGTTGTTTGGTGGGTTCGTGTGCTTCAATTTTTCATCTATCTTTGCTGTACGTCAATATGGAAATTGGTTAGGGGCTGGTGT